>OVAN01004206.1:0-26523 GCA_900406275.1 Anastatica hierochuntica
GAAATTAGAAATATAAGAAACTTTTGTTTACGTTATATACCAAAGGTAGATTACTGTACAAAACTTAGTATACAATTTCTAAACTAAGTAGATGGCCAGAATGAGTATTATGTGCTTAGCTAGTATATTAAATAAAATATTATTAACTTATTTATNTAAATAAAATATTATTAACTTATTTATCTTTTATGAAAAAAATACATAAGTAGTCTTACTTATGTTTCTAATAGTTTACATATTTTTTAAAATTTTTAAAATTTAAATTACTATTTTTTTCATTTTGTAGGGGTATGAGATGTCAAAAAAGGTCAAAATTGCCGAAAATCCTATTTGGACAAATCCGAGTTAAAAGTGTCTCATTTTTCTAATTCTCTCTAATAACTAAAACTAAATACTTTTGGTATATTAGATGTGCCAAATAATATATGAATAACATCTTTAATCTCGTCGTAGAAAAGATTTTTAGATACTATAGGGATTTTGCAATATTGAATATTTAAATTGAAAAATAAGCCAAAGTTATATATTTATTTTTTAATTTTTCTTATGAGATATAGCAAAATGTTTAAATGATTTTTAGTGTACTAAGTTAGTTTTAGTTATTATGATTGAAAGTGATTGTTTTCTAAATATTATATAGGGTATGTATGTCATGATTATGATTATATATACATGATCCATGTATAATCAATAAAAAGGTGTAATTAGAGTAATTTCAGTAACTTAAATTTATGCTTTTAAATTCATTTTTTCTATGTTTTACATGTTCGTATATTTTTAGTAATTAAACAACTTGATAATAACATTATTATTATTACTTTTAAAAAATTCAAACAATTAAGATGGTACATGTTGCATTTTATTATAAACTATAGTACTTAACATACCGTCATTTCTTATCGCCACCAATCGTGCTGCTAGCTTAACCTATTTGAAACACTATACAAGTATATTTAAGCGTGCGATCTATACTTATTAGTATTTTATTGTTATAGACAAAAATAAAAAACAAATCTAAAATATTTTTAGATATCGATTATATTTATTTGAATCTTTATTGAAAATTAAATCAGAAAATGCATATAAAATAACAATTTAACCAAAATTTTAATAATTCAGACACGATCTTGTACAAAATTTGTTCAGCTCACAGTCAAAACTCATAACCCCGTATCTCTCTCTATGCATTCGACTATGACTTTCTTCATCTTCTGAGCGTTTCTTCAATATTTTTTTAGAACTTGCGGATGATCTACAATGTATGAAATAGTTGATTGCGCTCGAAGTATTGGATTCCGTGGAAGCTTTCCTAGGGCACATGAATCTTGCCGTAAGGGAAGTCGTTTGGACAAAGGCTCAATGCTCTTAATCTCCATGGTTTCAGCAATGGGTATACTCATTTGTCTTCTGCACACCAGTATCTTGGCTGTGATTGTACGATTTATCTTATTCTCCATGTTCATTAAATACAACAAATCAGAGTTTCACTACGTGGCCATTTATTTACAAATTTTTTTCGCTCTTTCCATCAACTGGATTTTGGAAATTGGTAGATACAGGTTAAATGTTGCAAGCTCTTTCTAACTTTTTTGGTGATTTGGTTATTAAATTATTGTTGGCAATAAAATCCACCTCTATACACCCAAAATGTAAGAGATATTTCGGATGTTGTAACAAAAAATTCTCCCAAAGATATTAAGGAACTTAAGTGAAAAATCATACAACTTACAAGTTTTTTTCTTTCAGTCATACGTCTTAACCATAATGTTTGACTATTAGGTTACTTGGTAAGAGGAATTTGGAATCGAGTATGATGAAAATTTTGGAATTGGTAAGTTTTTTGAAATTTCTCTCAGGTCAAAATTTTCTAGAAGCTTTTCATGAATACACATACGAAACTATTCAACAACAACAAAAACTTTTATCCATAAACAAATAGAAAAATCTTACACCCATGACCAGAAAAAGATTGTAGAAATTCAAAAGTCATTAAACCATAGATGCACTTGAAAAGAAAAAAGATATATACTTCTTAATATCCACGAACTTGTCTAGTCCTGACTGAAACCGGACCCTTCAAACCTGCTTTACGCATAATAGGAGCTTCAACCGAATGAACTATGTTGTTCATATATCCTATATCCGCTCTAACCGAACCATCCTTGAGATTTTGCTTGTCTTCAAATTTAGTAGCAATATTAGTCTTAACACCATATTGGCTTTCGTCTTCGCTATCATAGATAACAGTATCCTTCTCCAAGAATTTCACAGGGTCTTCTCTAAATGACATCACAGGGATATCCTCAATAATGTCTTCTGAATCCGACATCGACCTCTTAGATTCTGACTGCACATCCTCTTCACCATCCGAAAAATCGCCATTACCTTCTCGTTCTTGTTCTGTTTTATTGTTTTCAGAAGCGTAAGACGGTTTCCCTCCACCGATATTATTATCTGATCCACGAGGAGAAAACTGAGAAAGCTCCACAGCCGCTCGTGCAGCTGCTGCTGCATGAGCAGCTGATTCAAAAGCTGCTTGTGCAGCATCAGCAACATCTTTGTACTTTTTATTTCCTCTCTTAACTGAATCGGATAACTCATAACCTTCTCCTACACCATCTTCTACTCTCTCTTCACTTGCTAACTTAGCCTTAGATACATCTAATGTTCCCTGCATAAATCATAAAAATCGGATTACAACATGACATTTTAGTCTTTTTTTTCTTTTTTCGTTAATTGCATACCTCAGAAGAAGTAGAAGCATCTTCTAGTTTCAGAAAAATGTTATTATCCGCCGCAATCTCTTTTAAGACCTTCATTCTAGCTTCTCTTGCCGGATGTCTTGTCGATAACTTCTGAATTATCTATATGATGATAACATCAAAAGGAAGCATGAGATATTTATAGAAGTTTAATGGATCAAATATAGTATTGGGAATCAAAAGTTGCTTACTTTGGTATTAACCCCACTATTACTGCGCAACTCGATGGAACGAGCCGCGAGATCTTTGCCAAAACGCGAGATCAAAACGGTACGAATTTCTTGAAGCTCAGGGAATTCACCGATCCTAGAAGCTGCAAAGAGCAAGCTAGATACAGCTTCTAGAAGCTCATCAGGGCAATCTCTGTTGTGTTCCAAGAGGTGAACACGGTCGAGCAAGAGAGTGAAGTAGCCATGGATGAAGAAGAGAACGTCAAGGGTGTTTTGATCTTTAATGACTTGATCGACTCTATGGAAAGCATTCTCGTGGTGGCCGAGCTTGAGAAGCTCAGTGACATCAGAGATGGCTTGAGACAATCTTGCTTGACGTTGGTTCTTGAGAATAGAGAGCCTTGTAAGAGCTAAGTTGACAAGAGACTTGAACTTGTTTGTTTTGAAACTCCGACCAAACAAAGCGTCTAGCTTCTTCCCCATGGCTAAGTTGCAAAGGAGAGAGAGAAGAGAGAGAGAGAGAAGTGTTTTATGTGAATATTGGTGTTGAATGAGAGTTGTTATAAGAGGAAAATGAAAGAAAAGACGCGTTACGACATAAGACGACTTCTTAGCAACGAAGTTTTCTCAAAGTTTGAAAACAAAGAACTCAAAGGAAGAATAATAAAAACAATAGGGACCGCTATTAAATATCCGTCCAAATGTAGACAAAGTGTTGAATTTTGGTCTAATTAATATACTAATTAAAATGACCATTTTTATTTTTGTATCTAACTTTAGAGGTGGGCAGTTTACGCGGGTCGAATACCCAAACCAGAATCGACATAACAAAACCGACTGGAAACCGAGTTAAATATATGAGCGGGTGCGAGGGGTCGGATAGTTCGCCTATCAAGTATATCCAAATCGAACCAATACTCAAATATATACGATAGTTGAACGGGTATCCAAAAATACCTGAAATTTAAGTGGATATCTGAAATGCTTGGTACTTAAATACTTAATACACAAATATACGTACAACTAAATTAGTTATATTAATTTTTTAATATTTTAAAATATTTTGGGTTATTTTGAATATTTTTAGTATTTTTAGATACTTTAAAGTATTTCCATATATATATTTTTCATATTAGTATTTCTGGTTATTTTTAAATGGGTATTTGGATTAAATTAAATATGTTATTGGGAAAATATTAAAAAAAAGTTTTAACAAAAAACATGAAATATTTCGAAACCCCAAACCATTTCAATAAGATTAATTTGCAGAAATACACTTAAAAGGAAAATAAATTTTACATTTACACCTGTCTTTTAATGGTTCTCAAATATACACCTCAAATATTAGGGTTTAGGGTTTAAGGTTTAGTGATTAGGGTTTAGGGTTTAGCTATTAGGGTTTAAAGTTTAGGAATTATGGTTTAGGGTTTAGGGTTTAATGTTTAGAGTTTCTTTTAGTCTAGGGATATAATGGTCTTTTTCATTAAAAAGGGAGGTGTAAAAATAAAAAATTTTCAAGCAGGGGTATTTTTGAAAAACAGACAATACAAAGGTGTATTTTTGTAAGTCTCCCTTTCAATAATACAAATATTATTAGAACAAAATACTATTATTTTTGTAAATTCAGTTATCATATAAACATTATTATATCCCTTTGAAAGAGTTGTTAGAAAAATTATATATCATGAATTTTAAAACAGTAAAATATTTTTAATATAGTAAATAATAATATAAATTATAAATCCGATTATCATATATAAAAGACCCTCTAGTAATAACATGCATGTACTGTAATTGTTTGTGCCGTCGTCCACATAATAAAACGCTCACCGGTACGAGCGTTGTCACACATCTGAACCCGGTCTCAGAACAGATTAACCTATTGGAATTAAAGATTATGTCAATCCGGTTATGCACGTCGTGATGAAACCGGTTTTGGTGAACACTGCAAATAGCAATAATCATATGTAATTGCAACTAACTCGATATAAATAACAGAAACTTCATTAACACACTTGTATTCTCTCCGTCACAATCTCTCGTGTTCGTAGTTCTAAATATTACCGCAAAAAAATCTAAACTCTCACTTCGATGTAAAATACGAACCCAAGATCATTGCTTCGTTATGATGACATTCGTAACCAAAAGCGGCCCAAGCAAAGCAAGCATTTAGCTTTCGATTTTATAAAAAAAAAAATTAGCTTTAAAAATCGGTTCTGCTCATAATAGTAACAGTTTTCAAAAATTATTAAAAATGTTTTTCACAAATAGAAAAAATGTAAAAACGTATAAAACTGCGACTCAGTCCCAAACTTCTCGTTCAAATTTTGTTTTTTTTTGGAAAATGACATCTCAATAATTCCAACTTGTGAAGTAGACACAAGAGAAATGTCATTGTTACGGCTAATAATAGTCCGATTTATTTAATACTGGTAGGTTTAAAGGGTTTGTTAACGCTTTTACCCGTAGGATTAGTCATTAGAAAACATAAAATTTTCGCTTTATTAGGTTTGACAAAAGAAAAGAGAGAGGAAACAAATGAAAAGCAATTTAGACTTAGACAACTCATCTTCATGTAACTTTCCACATCAAAAACAATATAACAATGATCATAATATTATTACTATGATATGGAGAGCCTTTTAATTATGTTAGGTAGGAAAAAAATCTATAATTACAAAACGAAAACTCTATAACTTTCACAAATCTTTTCTTCTAGACAAATTCTCCAACTCATCATCTCAATCATAATCTAAATTAGTTTGTAATTAAGCCTTGCAAAACAATCTTTAAATGCTACCTAATCTTTCGTGTTGGATAGACATAAAGTCTTTTTCCCCCTAAACTCAAGATACATAATAAAATGATAATGTGCTAAAAATTGATTTGTTACCTTTCTAGTAGAACTATATTCCTCTCACCTATGTAGCATAGAAGTTTATTAGAACATCTTCAACAAAGAAACTCACAAAGAGTTTTTTAAAATTGAATTTTTTATTAATTTTTATTTTTGGTTCGATTTTAAAAAAAAATAAAAAAATAAAATAACCCACCAATCGCGGACCGCCACGTGGCGGTGGGGCCCGCGAACAGTACAAAAATCATACAAGAAACGTATCTTGTTTAGGAATTTAAAGAAACGTTTCTTAAAAATAAGTGGGGTTCACCCTTAATTTTTAATTCTAAAAATTGTTAAGATACCTACTAAGATTCTACGTTAACGATGGTCTTAGTCCTGATCAAAGTGCTTATCTACAAATGCTTAGAACAAGCATCTTAGAGAAATGACCTTTTAGTTCCATACGAAGGCGTAACATATGTCTGTGGAGACATTGAAAAGAACTTTCCCGCTATGAAGCTCATACATAAAGCAACCAACAGGCGCCGTATAATGTAAAGAATGGTCATAGGTTGGAGAGGTTATGAAAGTGTGCGAGGAGTGCAATCCATCAAAGTTTAAAATATTTAAAGCAATTTTACCAATAAAATGGGGCAAAATTTTTTTGTTAATATAATAATAAAAAATTTTCGTTTAATTAAATAAGGACAAAAGAAATCGGAGAAATCTAAACGGCTTTTGGTTATAGAAAAGCTAAAAGAAACTACAATGAAAGAGGATATCGTTAAGTTTCATGGATTTCTAACTCAAAATCAATAGACGATAAGTGGATTGGTTCATGTCTCTTATAAAGAGAAAAGTTATCTTCTAAATTCCGATATGGGATATTAATACCTAAGTCTCGGTATATTCAGGCAACGATTAAGTGGACCAACTTTGGATCGGATGGATTAGATCAGATTGAATTTTATGGATCTGGGATTTGATGTCATGTTAAGTTTCATGGATTTTCAATTCAAAACCAATTTGGCGATAAGTGGATTGGTCTATTTCACTTATATACTACTAGGGATGTTTTCCAACTTTCGAAGGGGATATTTATTCCTAATAGATATTTGCATGTAAAGACAAACAATTTCTTGAAAAACATTATTTCGATGAACGTGTAAATTCTCTTAGTTACACAGATTATTTAGCCACATAAGATCGGACAAATTATCCGGATCTAAAGCTCGAACCGGATCAGAGCTGAATTAAACGAAACTAAAGCGAACCGGAAACCATAAAAACCTGAATGGTTTCAACTTTAAAATATTTCAGGTATACAAAATACTCGAAAAATATATTTTGTTACGATTTTATAGAATATTGATTTTTATATTATTTTGTTAATTTTTTGGGGTAATTCATTTTTTAGATGATTCATATAATTTTTTCTCCGGTTTTGGTATCCATTTCGAATCCACTTCCAAATTTAAAAATCGACCTAATACCGAAAATATTCGATCTGAAAATTTACCGGATCCTAAACGATTCATATATAGACCTAACCGAAATACTCATACTTGAATGGACATGACCCAAAACTCAAAATACCGAGCCCTAGGATATATAATCAGTTGCAATGCGCTAAAAATCGACAAGAACCCTCCTGATTTAATTAAGGAATCTGGAAAGAAATCTTATATCCTGCTAACTATAAACCGGAAACATTATCATAAGAGCATATGTTAGTTTAAGCTTTCAACTTTGTTGCAGTATTAACAAAAATAAACTTTGTAGAAGTAGCATCTTATACAAAAAAAACTTTATAGCACTAGTAATTTGTTTTGGGCCTTTTGGATTTACAACACATGTTTCACGGCCCATCTTTTTCGTCTCTGTCTGAAAATGAAATTAGACTTCCCGTTTGATATATGATATAACGGGAAAAAAATTGACAAAGAGATTTTTTTGGTTCCATTAAAATTTTCACATTAATATAAACTATGCAAAGGAAAAAGAAAAATCTATATAAGAAAGAAAAAACAAACGAATTCGCTTATACTAAATCTAGCAAATTACATCATCACTACTAGCCAAAATATTTAGTGTTCCGAATAACTATAATTAATAAATTTGACATGGTTTGCCAAAAAAAAACTATAATTAATAAATATTAATCATCTGCCGTAAAATAAAACGGCATCGTTTTCATTTCCCACCTAATTAAAAAGACACCGAAACGTTTCGTTGTTTACTCCGCCGGTAACGACTCCGACCGCCAAGAAAATATATCGCCGGTATCGAAATAATCGTCGGAATATTCGAAAAGTCCCTCGACAGCCACGTAATCTCCGACGCCTGAACCAAAATCTATTGAACCGTAACTCGACACGTGGTCCCCGAACCCCCAAAGCTCGTCGACTCCAGACGAATCCGACGAGGCTCGAACCAAATCCGTCAACGTTTCCGTCGTTTCTTCCTTCGCGATTGTAGCCGGAGAAACCGATGGAGGCGGTGGCAAACCAAGCTCGTCATCGGAAGCCTCTAGAAGGTAACCGAGATCCGGTTGAGTACCGCCGGAGCCTTGCGCCGCCGTTGAAACCTTCGAAGGCGCAGCAGATATCTCGTTCTCGAAACTCTTCATAACCGAGTCGAGATCTTGACTCACCGGTTCAGTATCCGAGTCATCGAGAACATCGAATAAATCATCTCTCAGCCTCTTAACCTCCGGAAAATCTAGGACTCCGTCGTCAGACTCGTCCCTGACTCGCTTTTTCTCGGTCGACTCAGCCGAGTCACTCCAAGTTTTCCTCTCCTGTTTAGCCAACAACTCCGCCATAGCTTAAAACAATTTCGCTGTGGTTTTTTTCTTTTTTTTGTTCGGTGAAAATTTTTTTCTCAGTGGCAATATCGAAATTAGTGAGAGATAGAGGTGCAGAATGGGAAGAAGGGAACAAGGAGGATTTATAGTGGAAAAAAGAAGAGGAGAGAGAAAGAATGGGATGAGGAAAATTGTAGAGAGAGAGAAAGAGTAACGCGTGAGATGTGACGTGATAGTTAGGCGCGTGTGGGGATCGAACCCTTTGGAATCACGGATCCGTCTCTTTTTTTGTTTTTTTTTTTACAAAGATTTACAAAAATAAAAAAATTATATTAAAAAAATAAAGAATTACTATTCTGTATTTCAGTTGTTTAAAAAAAATTCAGATGTCTCTTTCTAATTTTTAAATATTATTAATAGGTTTGAATTTAGACTTGAAGTCCGGTCATGTTCCCAGCGCACATGCCCAGTCAATTACGCCCTTGGATATTTCTTTTCCTCTTTTTTTTACTCTTGATTTTTCAAATAATTATCTTCAGGCTTTTTCTAGAAATTCGGATATTTCTAGAAAAAATCTCTTGCATGAACGATTTTTTTTTTTGGGATAATTTGTTTTCCTATATTGACTGTTTTATCGTTTATGTTTTACTCCCTCGTTCTATTTGGAAAAGGTCTATTAGATTTTTTTTTGATAACTCAGAATAATCCCAGACCAAAAAGGCCATATTAATCTTTGGAGGAGCGTGGTCCACGGATAGGTTCGCATTTCGGGTTTGTAAATGGACCGAAAGCAAGGGTCTATATCCATGTGGGTGACCAGATACAACGTGAGGTAATTCCCGCTAGGTGGAGATCGAACTCGCATGGTGGTAGCCACATGAACTCGTCCTTTACCAGTAGACCACGATGTTTCGGTCTAGATTTTCTTTTTTATTCTATTGTATAAATTTTTAAAGGAAAATTAGGTCCGATACACAGCTGACCTTCATTATTTAACAAACTAACCATTTGACATTTTTTCAGTGATTTTTCTTTTTTGCTCCTACACCCCACAAAACTTTAAACGATTTTACAGGTTTATACGTGTATCAAAACGAAATTGTAAGTACACGAAAAAAGAATAATTTTTTCTCTACCTAATGTATTTTGAATTTTTCGAAACAGATACATATTTTTCAAGTATATGGAACTTGTTGTAACGTATAAGGAATTGTATGCTATTTAGATAGACAGTCTACTTACATAGTATGTATTTTTTATAAAAAATTTAGCTTCCATATAAACGAAAACATATTACTTAAAAACTGAAAGTTCCTACTATATAAAGGAATGAATGTGAAACTTAAACCACTCCCACAATTTTTAAACAATATGATCAACTATAATAGTAAATATATGTTTCGATCGAAACACTAATTAGACATACTATTTGAGATAGTATAAATAGACAGGCAACTGACTACTAATTAGACTTACTATTTGAGATAATATAAATAGACAGTCAACTGGCTATTTTTAAATAGACTGTCTATTTTTGCGTATCTATTGATTTCACATAAAAAACAAACATAAAAGGGGAAAAATATAATTTGGGTTCACGGTTCTGTTTGGTAATGTTAAAATATCATAGAGCAAAATTTTGGGAAGAACCGATTTTAAAAAAAACTTGAAACGGGAGAAACCTATGCTAAGCAAAAAATAAACTGTCTATTTGTTACAACATGTCTATGAACTAAAAAGGGCAAAATCGTCAAGCGCTAAATAGACCGTATATCCCTTACAACATGTATATGAACGAAAAAAGACAAAAATGTCATAAAAAAGGAACAATTGAAAAAAAACCCTATGGCTAGTTAGTTAATTAATGTACTCCATATGAATATTGCTTAAACTTATCCATTTTTAAAAATATTTATGTTAACTTTTTATTTACTAAAGGGAAATCGTAAACGATAACAAAAAAAAAATTTAATTATTTAAGTTTATAACATTACCAAAATCCAAAACCCTCTCTCCTATATTAAAATGACAAAAATGCCTTTATGTCAAGTTTTGTTTTTTAAATTTTTTTCTGAGGGGTAAATTGCGAAAATAAATGTAAAAGATTACATAATTTTTTAAATAATGAAAGGTTATGTTATTTAGTTAATTATTTTTTTTTGAATATTGATCAAATTCACCCTTTACTAAATCCACTAATAACTAAAAGATTTGGTCAAATAGAGTTTTTTAAATTCTTTTTATAGTTTATTATCGATATAATTATTTTTGGACGAATTTTATGTATAACAAAAAAAAGTTATTTATAATTTTGGGAGTAAGAAAATACAAATAAAATAATAGAGATGTTTTACAAAAATCAAACCAAAAAAAATTTGGAAAGTAAGGTATGTAATTTATCAAATATTTTTTTTTTGGAGATGTAGTTTTTAAAACCTAAATATTTTTTTTTTTCTATCAAATTTTTCCCTTATTTTTTGGTAAAAAATAAATATTGTTATTTTATGTTTAAAACTAAAAAGACTTATAAAATGGGAAGGAAATATTAGTATTTTAATAAATTTTTTTTTGTCTTTTTGGTATGAAAAGAAGTTATTTACTTTAAAATATGTATTTTCAGAAATCAGACTATTTTATACAAAAACAAAAAACGGTAAAGAAGTAAATGCTTGATCAAATTGGAAATGAACGTTTTATATAAAAAACGTTGGACTAGTATTATCATTGACTTTCATAATCCATTACCAACCCTCTCTCTTCAACTTCATCAACCATTGGACAGTTTAAACTCATATAGGAAATATGTATAGTTATCTATATATAATTTGATACAAACTTTTTTGTCTACTATTTCTGTTAACAATTGGTCCATGTTGAGCTATGTGAATGGATCTTTATATGAAGATTTCATTTTGTCATCTAAAGCTAATCTGAAATTAACTTTTGATAAAACGTAATATATTGTGTCAAAAAAAGAACGATAAAACGTATTATATTATTAAAAACGGTTCCATTACGTTTTTATATGTGTATAAAGATATCATAGGAGGCAAACAATAAGTCACTGTGAATTTGATATTATAGTCAATAAAGCAATATTACGTTTTTATATGTGTATATAGATCTCATAAACTCATTTGGTGGAGTTTGAAGCCAATTCCTAGTCAATAAAGCAATATTACCACTTCGAATTAAATTTTTTATTACTTTTTTATAACTTCGCTGCTCTTTCACAATCTAGTTAAGAAAACTCTTAGTTAATGTTCATACTCTTTTTAGTCAAAAATTTATTTTATTTAAAAAACTATGTATAATGTTTTGTCATATATTAATATTGGGAACCTCTATTGAAAAAGTAGGTGAGTTGAGAAAATTTGAGTTTTTGGAATAAGGTGTGGATTTAGACAAAAGGCGGTTGTTTTAATTGGTGGGCAATGAGCATCTTAGTATTGCCAATATACGTGGTTTAAGCTAGCTTATGATTCTTGGGTTTACAATATCTATTTGTCGATTCATTGCTTTCTTCTTCTTTTTAATCGAACCATTACTTTATAAAAAATTAATATGTTTGCATTATAAAAAATATACGTTTCTCTTTTCTTTTTGGTAGGACATTTTGAGCAGTCCAAATCAAACAATATTGGTATGATTATTGCTAGATATACAAGCTAGAACATGTGAAATTACATTGGTTATCCATCGCAATAAAGTTTTCTTTTCCGTTTAGGGAATAATACTGAATTCGTACGTCGAAATCCACATTACCTATAACAATATGGAAAATTATGGAATGTTTCCTAACTTATAATTTAGGATGAATTTGAAGTTTAACCAGAAAGATAATTTAGTTAAGTAGATATCCTAACCATTTTATTTCTACAAATTTATGTATATTTTCATACTTTTTGATCATTTATTCCTTGTGTGGTGCGGAGAGTTGTATTCTTTGATTTTTCTTTTGAAAAAACTTTTCTCTCTTACAAACTCTAACGACTACTACTATTTATTCATATTTATAAGATTTAAAAAGATTTTACTTAAAATTTTAAATATATGTGGAAGCTCTTTTAGTCCATTGGTTGAATAAAAATTAATTAATGTTATTACATTAAGATGTATGGGGACCAATTTTCCAAAAATGTGATTTATTGCAGATTAATTGAGATATTTTTATGAAAATCTTCTGTGCGGTGCAAGATAAGATTCGACAAAAATGATTTATATTATCCATTTATGTAATAAAATATTTATTATTTAGTATATTTCATATTTTCTAAGTGATTTTCATATTTTCCCATCAAACAAAAACTGCAAAACTAAAAATTAAATTTCACACATGTTGGTTCACATTTACATGTAAATCATCTTTTTTTTTTATAATTGTTTTTCATAAAGGCAATACAGTAATATAACTTTTTTTGTAAAAATACCTACGTTATTGACGCCCGCTCTTTATACGTACTACCCGATCCGTTCTAGATCATGCACGCAGCACGCCTTATATGTCATACATACCATTTTAGGTTAGATAGTTGACGAAAATATATTAATTTTGCTCTGATTTTTTTTTTTGTGGGATTAAATTTTTGCTCTGGTTCTTTTTCTCTTTTGGATAAAATCAGTGTTTCTAAATTTCTTGGTAATAACGTATTAACATCCTAGTAGAGGCTGCAGAATCGAATTTGACTTGGAGAAATAAAAAAAAGTTTAGATGACAACCTAAAAGCATGTTCAATGGGGTTCTTAAACATGGATTCTTAGACCATGATTAGTTCGGTCTCTAAAGAAGGCTCTTAGACATTTTTTTATAATTTAAAAAAAATCATTATATGTAACAACACGAGCTCCACACCTCTTGTGGAAGAACCGAACCTTAGGTGGGTTCTTCGTCCCATTTTCCTTTTTTCGTGTCTTCTATTTTATTTTAGGATCGGTTTCGAATCGGTTTTTTCGGTTTTCTTTTTTTGTTTTTTTAAATGATTTTTCGGGTTTCGGATATGTTTCGGATCCGTTTAAAATTTTAAGAACCGATTCGGATCTGAGAGGATCTGATCCGAACCGATCCAAAAATTCATCGGATCTGAAACATATCCTAAATAGAAAGATCCAAATATCCGAGATCCGAATAATCCGAACCGGAACCGATCCGAAGATCCGAATGCCCAGACCTATTTTAAAGTTTTGAGAACTCCATTTGGGGTTCTTGCAATAATAGTATTAAAAAAAGTTAAGAACTCATTAGGGATTCTTACCATTTCTTTATTAATTTAAAAATAGCTAAAAATTCCTAAAGAGTTCTTAGGGTTGTTTATGCTCTTACGAAAAAAATATTTTAATCATAAGGGGTTCTTAAATGTTAAGAAGCCCTTAAAAAATGTTTTTTTTCAAGGAGTTCTTAACATTTAAGAACCCCTAAAATTTAAATATAATTTTTTTAAGAACCCATAATTTAGAGTCTCCAGTAAACATGGTCTAAGGCACAGAAGACAAAATATACCTCTTCGTATATTTGGATGGTTTATATAAGTCATACTAATTCGGAACTTATCTGTATCACTTTTTTTTTTTGTCGTGAACTCAATGTACTTATCTACTATCACTTAAGTATGAGTATTCGTAGGCATCGCACCTTTTGCCTCATCGCGCAAATCATACACGTATCAAGAAGAATATCAATAAACCTAAGAAGGTTTTTTGTCAAACCATAAATAATAATTTATCAAAAAAAACCATAAAATAATAAAGAAAAGAAACCCAAGCTCCACTACGATCAATAAATTGACATATTAATATCTTCAGTATTCTCTCCGTTCAAATTAAAGGATGTTTTTTATAATGAAATTAAAGGATGTTTTGAAAATATTTTTTTGTTTTAGTTAAAATGATGTTAAAAAATTCAGTGTTATTTGACGTTGATGACCATTAATATATTGTAGTATGATTTTTATTGATTGAATCAATTGTAATTAATATTATTTTTATTGAAAAAGAGATAAACTGAATAAAAATTAGCAAATATTTATTCAATTTATCTCTTTTTCTATAAAAATAATATTTATTCAGTTTCTCCTCAAGCTCTGGTCATTTGCATTAACAGGGAGATCAGGAACTCTATCACGGCTAGACGTCACATGAAAAAATTTAGAAACCTAATGACTCTATGGCTGTATTAAGTGCCTAACTGAAGCATTTCGTATGTAAAACTACTCTTTTCATCTTTTCATTTTTTTTGGATCGAGAAAAGTTAATTATAGGCTAATTTGTAAAACCTTTTATTCATTTTAATGATATTTACCAATTATCAAAAAATAGCAAATATTTAATTAGTATGTAACAATTTTAAACATCACTAATTCTGAAGCATGGAGATAAACACATCCCATAAATAGTTAATACTCTGTGAATAAACTAACATAATGGCTCAATCAACAATTAAATTATCTATTTAACAAAAAGAAAACAATCAAAATTATCTAATTAGTTATTCGAAAGAAAGATATTTATAATTTGGAAAATAATTTAATTAAAGGTGGAGATGGATAATAATTGCGTTTTGTGAGTGGTAATGCGCATGTCTGATATGAAATATCAAACTGGGGACAGTTTCAACTTGATGTATGTTTATAATATCATCTTACGAGAGCATATACTACGGCTTTCAGTTTTAAACGAAAACGAAGTGAATAAAGTTATATATTCTTTCCTAACAAAGTTTTGTCAACAAAAAATCCTTGAATTAACAAGAAAGAAAATTAGGTGAGATATTGGTTCAAACACCATTATTTAGATTTCTAGTTTCCAATAAAAAAAAATGTTAGTGTGTAAGTAAGTTGTATTTAATACTATTATCTCCTTCACTTCTTTTAACAATTATACATTTGTGCTGACCTATTTTCCACGGGTGTTAAATTCGGATGCAGACCTTTTAGCTAGGTTAGCTAGATCGCATTTATCTATTTTCGAGTTTGTGGGTTGTTCTATTCCGGTGTGGCTTGCCGCACCACCTCAAGTCTTTTGAGTAATAGAAGAGCTCTTTGTGTCAAAAAAAAAAATTACACATTTGTCATTTGTCTTTTAATTTATATTAGAGGAATCTCCGCGCTACGTGTGGATTATGTGTTACATATTTTATTTATATTAGTAGAGTTACTTTCCATTTTTGGAAAAAAGTATTGCTCTTAGCACATAGAGAAGTTTTTTATCATTCACTGCATTTACTTTTTAGAAAGTGCTTAGGTTTGAAAGCATCAATGTTACCTCATAAGGCATATATTTTAGTTGTCGTATTCGGGGTTGATAGTGTATCCACTTAATATAAATACGAAAAATTTAATTTTTGTTGTTAGTTAATATGTTTGATGCAATTTTCTTTCTTTATAAACTAAAACTTACAATGTTAGTAGATGAGACCGACATCTATCTTATTTGATTTGGAACTTTTAGTAGAGAAGAATGAGACATATTGTGTTGTTAGTATATGTACCAATATTCTAAAAATTCGGTGGTGTACGATGGGTAAAGTGAGAGATTGACACATTTGTTTCATGCAGAAGCGTCATATCTCCCACTGCCCCCTACGTTCTATCTTTAAAGTTAGCTTTGTTGAGTAATGGAGAAAAAGTTAGGCTCACATTTTTAGTTTGGTGGAGGATGTTTGTACTTACCTTCTTGAGTTTATCCTTGTTCGGACGTCTTTATACTCAGCGTACGTCTAAACATCCTCAACGATAAAATGCCTATTTGGTTTTAGAAGATTACATCTAATACACATGTCGCCTCGTTACTTCATTTCTCTGTTTGATTTCCCTATTTGATTAGTTGTTTAATCTTACGGTATGTTGTCTTCATTATTGTGCCATGATGTGAGGTCTAGCTCTTCTTTAAAGAAGCATGATCTTTAAGCTTTTATTGTAGATTTTTTTATAGTCATTTTACACATGTCTTTCTCCAAAGATGGAAGTTGTTCGAACATGTAATATTAATTTTTTTTATTTTGAACATATTTTAGTTGTCTTATTTCATCAACTATTTTTTTTGTTTTATCCAAAATTAGTTATAGTATTATTTCAGCGTAGAGTACAATTATTTTCAATTTTTTATAGGGTGAATTCGTTGAATAATCAAAAAAGAAAATGATATTAGTTTTGAAAAATATCAATGAATATCCCTTTTAAAAGTTCATTTACTTTTTTACCCTCATTTTTTTTACATATTAGTTTTTTTTGTAAAATCCCCCCAATTTATATTATTTTTTATTTCCAAAAATTTAATTAATCTCTCCGCTTGTAATATTCTCCTAATTAGCCCTTAGTTTTTAGAATGTGTCCCAAAAAATATAATATTAGAGGTGAATTACAATTTCACCCCAACCTTTGAACCAAAAAAGTAAAAAACGAAAGAGGGGAGACAAATTGTGAAATTATCTTTAGAGGGTTGAAGATTCAATTAATGATATTTTTATATATTTTATAGTAGCATCGTTTTTGGTATTCATATTTAATTTGGAATTATTTTTTAATCAAAATATACTAAAATGTAATATACTTTTTTTTCGTTACTATAACAGTAAATCTAATTTTATATATAATAATAATAATAAAAGGCTAGAATATTATTTCAGCTTCATCACTAAAATATTTGGAACGATACTGCATGATGTTATACAATATTTTAAGCAACTATTTTATGAGAGAATATCGTTCCAAACATTTTATGAGAGAATATCTTTTCTTTAGTCATGAATTGGTTATGTCCCACTGGTGGAAAACATGACATACAGATAATATGAGTTGAATTAGAAAGAGGTGGTTTAGTTTGTAACATCCTTTCTGTAAACTCCAATAAGTAGTCTCTAAAGACATCATGTTCTTTGCTGGCTTTGTACTCGTTTTCATCGTTGGCTCTAATAAAATTTACCAAGATGAAAAAAAGAACACACGGATTTGTAATTATATCACATTTTCTAAAAAATTATGTTGACATTATCATTACAATATTGCTTAATTTAATTATTAGATTTCAACTTAGATTCCAATTTTTAAGTTTTCTCTCGTAGTTATGCAGGTGGCCATAGATTGCAACATCGACTTTGTATTTATGCCATAGCTTCTAAAGATTATCTCTTCCCATTGGTTGTGTGAAAGAGCCTTCTTCTGCAGAGAACGATGTGGAGGAATAACCGAGCACGCGATGAGCTAAGAATATAAGCCAAGGCTGCTTTTTCTGTCAATTGATGCTAAGCAGTGCCCGAAGAAGTTGTATTGCTCTGTTCCTTCTCTCATGTCATGTTTTGTGTCAGCCACACAAAACCTGAACATTCCATACTCACTTGAGTACAAGAACTTAGCTTTGTTTTCAGCAAAAACATAAAACATTGTCTCATCTGGCACACTGCACTCTCCTTCAGAGTCTAAACCTTAGTAAAATGATCCTGAGTTGGGACAGTCGCGCTCATGGTTTCCACTGCACAGAGTCATCTTAACCAATTACAAATCATCAAGAAGGTAAATGTTACTATATTTTTATACTTGATTGTTTTGATCAGCATAACCAATTAGAAAGCATCAACGTAACCAATTAGAAATCATCGTGGAAACTCTCTTGGATTTTAATCAAAATCGAATCTCGCACATGCTCAGTTACACAGAACTAAAATGAAAAATGTTGATGTAACTTTTACATGATTATTTTAAAATGGGTTTTTATCTGAAAGATTGAAGATTTCTACCTTGATTACAACAAAAAGACTTCATCCAATACATAAATATTTTTAAAGACATGAAAGCATCCTGAGTTCGTAAGTCGAGAAAGGAACGACGAACTTCTTAACATTTACCATGGAAAAAGTCTGTTCAATGGTTTAGAACTTAAGAATAGTTGCTTATGCACTTTGACATATAACCATATATCTTCCATGTCTGCTCAACATTGAGAGCACTAAGCGAAATGTCAATGATAACTTTGCACTTCTCTCCTACCACCAATCACATAAAGCATGAATACATACCGAAAAATGTACGCATTATTTATGTAGTTTCTCACAGCTTGGTTATATCTAAAGGCATAGTAAGAGGCTAAGAGACCTCTAAACTACAGCTCAAACCTGTCACGTATTCTGCTCTAAAGTAAATAAGAGTTTAAATTGCATGCTTACATTTATTTAAATGTAATATCGTAATAATCTTTGTTTCTTGATTTTCTTGCATTTTATACCCTTTTTATATCTTTCCTATATCTGTTGTATAAGAAAGTATATTTAGAGATAACTATAATTGTACAACCTTAAGTGCACATTCATAGCTATTTTCTAGAAGCAAACCTGATAAAATATTAATGCAACTATCACACAAGTTCTCTCTCAAGACAAGTAAATTCATATTAAATCGGATAATTAACATCTCTAACTATACATATTAAATCTAAAATAAAGTACTGAGAATAAGAGTTAACAAACCTGACTAATGATGAATCAAGTATCATGCGACTAACCTCTTTTGATGAAGTCCTACGCCTCGTCCTTTGGAATAACATTCACAATACTCACTCTGTTCTTCTGAAACACTATATATATCTTGTCCGCAACTTTCACAAGTTCAAGGCAGAAGGTTGTGGTTATGAACGACGTTCGTTCCTCATCAGCTAAACGGTTCGCCGAGATGAACCGTTGCATTGTAGTGTTGAGCGGTGCTCCTTAGCTTATGGTCTAAAAGCTAGGGAAAGGAGTGATGCTCCTTATCATGCTCCTTATCGTGTGTGATGCACTGTGAGTACACTGTAAAAAACCAAAAAAAAATCTACTTTTTGTACATCCATGATCGAGAAGAAAATTACCAGAACTCAGAGAAATTTGAGATGAGAGTAAGAGTCATCGAGGACTTTTTTGCAGCGATTCATGGCAATTGAAGCTCTATGTTTGCCGAAGTGAGAGGAAATCTCCAAACGAATGCCAAATCCTTAGTCCATAATACTCCTACCAATTAGTGACCGCCGAATTTTCCCATTCTTATCGACTTTTTTTGCTATTGAACTCCAGCTTGAGATGTTCAACCTTTTTTTTATAGGATTCATTCATAACATAGAGGTGAAGAGGAAAAAGAACAATTCAGTTTTTTCCTTTGGTTAGGTGCATACGTTTTGTGCTAATTAACAAAGATGATGTGGACACATGGGGTGATTGGCAATTAGACTTTAAAAACTGTGAAAGCGTTTTAAAAAGGTAAAACCAAATTTATTCAATCACACTTTATTATTTTAAAAGTCTTCAAAGTCTTAATTTTCATCCTAAAAGATCTCACAGCCATTTTCTCTACTATTTTACTCTTTGTTGTTAAATTTTTCTAAAGCCTAAAATTTCTCACTTTTACTTCCTTTTAAAGTCACGGCCACTAAGTTTTTAACAGCAAAAGTCTAAAATAAAATTTTACAGTAAAAACTCTAAACAATCACCCCCATGGTTTAAAATCAACAGCAAAAGATTTTGTACAATTTGGGTTGTGACGTGGCCTGTTTTGAGAGTTTTGAGAACTATACAATGAGATGATGTGACAGCTTTGTAGGGTATTATAATTGACTGAGTTGAATATCTTAAGGAGCTACAATTAGATCCTTTTAATTAGTATAATAATAACATGCCATATACTTAAGTCTATTATCTTACCGTTTCATAAGGAAATGAATGAAACTACCAAGAAAATATATTAATTTTTCTTTGTATTAATATGGAAACTTCACCAATAATGGAAACTGTGGATATTAATGTGTTTCGATTACTTCCTTCACAAGTAAGAAATTACGAATGTTATAAACATTTGTGCGCGGCTATGTGTGAGATCCTTGCTCATTTTTCTTAACAATTTGCGTTTTGATTCGATTTTCTACAAGTCTTTTTGTTTTTAAGCTAAGACATTCATCACAGAAAATATAACTTAACTTAAATACTTAGCATAAACAGTGAAGTTCAGGATTACAAAGTCAGTTCGCTAATTAGCTATTACAGTGTAAATCCGACCAACTACCCATAGAAAATACTAAGTAAAATCCATCCATCCTTCACTTCCAGCCATGGTCCGCATGCTGCTCAACAGAGCCATCTTGGCCAGAAACAGAACTTGCATTCACACAAAATGCATCAACAAAGAATTGCTGAGTGAAATCGGTCATCCCGTCCCACCAGCCATGCATAGTATTAACCAGTTTAATCAGTTCATTCACCCAGTTAATTTGGTTTACGAATTTACACTTAGTTCCAGTTTTAATCATGTAAATTCGACCATCAGCCTTAGTAGTTTATAATGAATTCAGCGAACGACTCTTATTAATAGAAAACTCGGCCTTAAGCCATAATAACAGTACATACTCGGCCATCGACCATTAATCAAGCATTCACGGCCATTTGGCCTTCACAAAAACTATGATACGCTACAGTCATGAGCTCACCTTTACCTTAGAGTTAAATGATCGGTTCAGATGTTCGTAGACAATTTCGTTAGTAAATTCCCCAGTCAATCGCCTTGATCAGCAAGTCGGCCCAGTCAGATCGCCTCTCCCCAAGCCAGTCGCCTTAAAATCATCCTCTGTTTCTTTCTACGTTCTTTTTTGTGAAGAAGACGATAACTGACGAGATTTTCCTTTTAAACCACCAAAACGTCGCGTTTTGGCTTAAGAGAAAGCGCCCATAACCGCCCAGACACGTCTTTCTTTGGGAATAACCATTCCTGCTTAGAATACTTAGGCGAATTCATATTTACGCGTGAAAACTGCCAAGTAACCGTTCCTGCCAATTCCTTGGGCGAAAAATGGCTAACTCCCAGCGAGCTTCCTAGTCTGGATCCGACAGGAATAACTGCCTCGTATGATCCAGATAGTCCTTGTCTGAATCCGACTAGTCCAACTGCTAAATCTGGACTAGCTAGCTCAATTCAGCTCAACCGCCCCGTTTAGTTTGCTCAGTTCAACTGTCCAGCTCAATCTTTCCTTATGCACACTTTGGCTCGGCTGGACCAGTTCATCCAGCTCGGTTCAGTTCGTCGATCAGATCAATTCCCTTTATACTCAGATCATCTTGATCGGATCCCACACTTGACCAAACCATCCGATTATCTCTATGATCTTGGCTAAGTCTACATTCGGATTCCTCTTGACTGATTCAGTCCGATCCGAACGATTTTTGATTCGATACAATCTTTCCCCTTGATCTCCAACCGGACAAGTGACTCATGGTCCCTCATGATCGAGTGGGTATGCTTAGCCACGGTCCATCCATGTCCAAGTCTAAGGGTCCATCGAGTCTGACTATACCCACCCCTTATAATAGCATAACAACCCTTTTATGCTCTGCCACCAGTATACATTACAGGTGTCTAAGAAGTCGCAGAACCACTCATAGTCCAGTTTTCCCAATACTTAGCCGAATTTTCCTGTATTTTCTTCCAAATTATACATCTTTCATGGCTTGAACTTGAGTTTTATTCTGATTTTCTAAACACAGGTGTTACACTATACTCGATGGACATATTCATTCGTAATTTTATGTTAAAAAAAGGAGTATCAAGTCATGACGAGTCAAGAGTAATTCACTGTTTAATCAGTGTTTACCAGTAGTAATTAATTTGTAATCACAATTACGTCAAAGAGTAGAGTTACGATGAGACTATGTTGGTATTGGCTCATGTTATTAAAGATACGTCTAAGTTCTTAATTTTGAATCTATCGTTAGGAAGGTTAAACGTCAACTTTTTTATTCTCTAGCTCTTTTCTTCTCTCTTTATATACTTGGAGTTTGAAAACTGAAAAAAGATAATCAACGTCTAGATGTCGACGAAGGCAAATAGTTCTGTGCCTAGTGCTACAGAACAAATATTATTGGATGAACACAGTGATGATTCTTCATCTGATGAAGAATGGTCATCCAAAGATGTTGATACTGATGATGAAACTGTTGAAGTTAATGGTTTTAATGTTCTTGTTTCACAAGTAAGCTCCACTTTTTTAGACTCTCTACTCTCTAAAAGAATGTTGATCAGTTTTTGTTTCTTAATAGTCAATACGATTCCACCATTTTGGTTACATCTTTCTGGTTTCACAGGAAGAAGAGGTTAGTGAAATGTTTGAAAAACATGGAGATCTCGTTTCAAATTTAAGTATAAAGAATCAACAGCTTAAGGATGCTTACATGGATGTCCTCCTCGGCCTAATAAAGAGACTGAGCAAGCCCATTGATAATCTTTCCTTGGAAGTCCTAAACAAAGCAGACAATACGCTTTTTGATCTCACTAGGGCAGGCTTTAAGCTTGGTTGGCTGTGTCAGAAGTTGGATGAAGCTTACTTGAAGAAGGAGAAACAGAGAGTTGGTAGAGCCCGGATCAAAGAACTCGAGGAACATGCCATGAAACAAAAGCTGGCTTTGGACGATTTGCAATCAGATATTGAGAAAGAGAAAGATGCGGTTTTGGCTGCGGAAGCTGGACTTGATTTCAGTGATATGGTTTGAATAAAGAAGTAATTAGTGCTTTTAGATGGAGGCTTGCTTCTTAAGAAAATTGTTATTGTGTGTTGCGTTTATGCTACTTTCTAGTATGAATAAAATGAATGGTTTTAGTTTTTTCTCTGTTGCTAGGAACGATTCTGCTACATATATAAAACATTAATCATATACCTTGTAAAGAGAAGGTTACTGCTAATGAATTGTCATGCATTTTTTTTGGTTATCTTGTGAAGGTCAGTGTTTTAAAAATGACTTCACACTTATTTTATAATAGATTTATATTGTTTTTATAAATGTTTATTCAAAATTTGGATTTAATTTTATGTGAGTTTACAAAGTTTACTATAGTCTATTATGCAAATATACTAAGGAATGTTTTAGTAACCGATGAAATCAAAATAAAACCAAGATAACCTATAATGTACAAAACAAAAATATATGTCTTACTCGAATTCTTCTATTTTTTCCCTTTATAACCGAAGGATATATATGTAGTATGTATCATGACTTTGTTAAGAAAACATTTATCACCAAATACAAATTTAGAGCTATGAAGGAAATTTGAGTTATGGTTTCGAAAGTGATATGTGATACTATAATTAGGTGACAGAGTAATACTAATTGTTACACTACCCAGTTGTAGTTCTTTTGTTTAACTGTTTTATCAAATAATTGGTTTGGTTGGTGTCTATCATGTAACTATTCATGTGATGTAATTCTTATCCTAAAATAATTACTAAAAAACATGGATAAAAGTGTTTGAAAGTTAAATTTTTATCGAAACCAAGCATTATCATTTCGAGGCGATAAAAAAATACATTTATCGAAGGACATGCTCATGAGTCCATCTTAGCATGGACTGAATGGATTATTTGCCGTTTTCATTGTCGATTTCCAACAAAAATTAGTGAATTTTGATTATCACAAAGAAAAATTATATTGCTTATACAAATAATCGAATAACAAAAATATATAGTTGAGTTGACTAAAAAACAAAAATATATATATTTTTGATAATAACTTATAATTAACATATCATTGAACACTTAATTATTTATGATTCAACCAAAACTACAAATAATAGAATTTGAAATTTTTTTAATAAATAGGATGGACACTTGTTCACTTTTTGTGTGATGAGGTGGCACTCTTATGGAGAGAGTTGCCTACAAGTGTTTTAATTTTTTCTACTTATCTCTCTCCTTTCTACAAACTCCCCCTAAATTTTTCATTTTTTTGTGTTTTTAATAAAATTTTAATGGTAGTTTGATGATACAAAAAAATTTATATTTCTTATACATCTGACAAAATCTCAATTTTCCAAAACAAAAATATATATCTCAAAAAATTTCGAAAATTCCTTATACGTTAACTGCTCGTGAAATAGTAATTCAGGTTTATCCAATATTTATAATAATTCTATTTTACCCCCACCCCCATAAGTTCATACATATGTCAACTATTTTTTCAAACCAAACTATTTTACCCCCACCCCCATTAATTTAATGTTTTGTAACGCACTCCATTCAATTACTCCATAATTTTTCACTTAGCTATTAGTAGATTGTGTAATTTTGTCATGCATTCCAACTAGTCAGTTTAACCCATTATATTTAGTTAACAGAGCTATTATGAATTATTAGTTATGTATAAGTAAATTTTAAGTTGCATTTGTTTAACGATTGATTCTGTAAGAGTTTATTTAGACAAAAATAGTATTATTATTATCTCTGTGAATTTTCTATTTTCCTACTTCAAATAGTATGTTAGTTTTATGTGTTTATGTTTTCTAGTGTATTATATGACTTAAAAATTATATTTTTTTGTTTAGCTTTAGTATTTTATTACTTATGCGATATTTACTTTCAATTTTATTATTTATAGTGTTTGATTATTTAAAACTTTATTATATCTCGCAAAATAGTAGATCTATCCGAAATAGTATTACTAATTGAACTAGAATATGACGATTTTGTATTAGTTAAGAAATATATATCCGTTATAAAAAGATTCAAACTATGTTTAATGCAAACAAATTAGTTTTTCTTATATTTATAATTTTCAACAAGAACTTTTACAATGTTAAAAAAACGAAATTTGAAATTTGAGGGTCATGAAATGGAAAGAGAGAAAAAACATGAAAAAGAAGGAAATTCTTGAAGACCACTCTCTTGAGAAAGATATAATGATCTTTATTTGCAACTAAAATTATTTAGAAACTAAAAAATACAATTGACATACCATAAATTTAAATAATGCATGCGTTTTGATTATTCAATGAAGTTTTTTTTTTTGATAAATGATTATTCAATGAAGTTATTCTAACAAGAAAAGTATAAATTCGAGTTAGGAAAGATTGACTCACCGGCGAACATCTTATCTAACCCGACTCTATTTTAAAGAATTAAAGACTTATAGAACTCGATCTCAAAGCTTCTCATCATAAGAAAAAGTTAAATATACTTTGATTTTTCTTGTTCATTTAAAAGATTTATAATTTCTACAATAGGGAGTAAGCCCCGCATCACGCGAGTACAAAGCAATCAAGTAAACAACTTCACAATGTAATACGTGGTCCCGACCAACGTTCGACATTTATATTCTTTTTTATATGCTATGTCCGTATTATTTTAATTGATATTTTAGAGAAATATTTTTAAATTAAATTAGATGATGTTATAGATTTTCAATGCAGAATTAATTGTGTTTTTTATTTATTTTTTAGACTATTTGTGTTCTGCATATTATTTTATTATTGGTTAAAATATGTTTAAGTAGATAATAAATGATGTTTTATTTTAGAAAAACAAAAACTTAAATGTATCCTTAATATGTGCGTAACATCTTTAAACATCAATTATTTAGCTACTTATTCTATTTCAAAAAAAATATTTTAACACAATTCATGCTGATTTAAAATATTTAAAATGTATAAATTCTTTGTTTAATATATAATAAAGTAATTAAATGTTTTGGCTATGTAAAAATAAAATAAGTTAATGTTTATAATTAGATTAAAAACTTAGAAACTATAGTTTAAAAATGTTAAAAATATAATTCTAAGAAGATGCTTTTTATTAAAAAGAGAAAATGTAATATTAGGCCTAAAACTGTTTTTGTTGGAACCTATTGATTTTTTTACCTGACTTTTGTTTAATATCTGCTGATAAGATGCTTTGCTGTACAGATTACAAGGGTGTCAATTAAATAACATTTGGTGGGGTATTAATTTGGTCATTTTACTGTTATCAAGGGAAGTTCCGTGCTACGCGCGAATTTTGTGTTTGTATTTTTTTCAATTTCTCAAGTTTGAGGTGCGGTTTGATGAAATTATTTTTTAATTGTAGTGTTTTTGTTACAGTGCATTCTTATTAAGAATGTGTAATGTTTAGAAGTTTAGTAATTTGATTATTAAAGCAATAACTAATGTTAATGTGTTTAAAATTTAAAAAATGTTCAATAGG
>OVAN01004207.1:0-26522 GCA_900406275.1 Anastatica hierochuntica
CAAGCCCAACAGACTAATGGTTATGTCAGCCATAAAATGGTTCATAACACGGGGAGGTTACTTATGCTTTTCTTTTTCTTTTGGTGTGATTTTTGAGTTATTTCGATGTTATTTTGAGTCTGTTTTATATATTATTTATGCTTGATGATGATTTCAGACTATTATCTCTGCGCATTGCACTTCATTTATATTCTCATTGACCATTTCATTTGAGCTTTTAACACAGGTAAACCAGAATGACTCATGACCAAACTCCCCACCAAATATCTATGGAACTCAGGCTTTTGGCTGAAATGTTATTAACTTTATTTATTTGGCCTACTAATGAACTTAATTTTTTTGATCCAGGAACTTGAAATCAGGAAACCAAACCCATCACTCAAGATTACATCCCCATTTTCCCTACCATTCTTTTCGGTAATCCTGAGTGACCAGACTCATCTTTAATCTTGCACCATGAAGAATGCACGTATTTGGTTTACTTTTTGATTGGTGGTTTGTACTTAGGTAATTAGGGGACATGGATATTAATATACTCTTTCTCTCCTGTGATCTTGCATAATGTTTTGCATCTTGGCGCAATTTTGATACCCGAAAGACTCAAAGCCTCAGCACTAAAAGCCTTGAATACCTAGCCTGATTTCTTGACTACGAGTTCTTTGGTGAAAAAGTTTCACGCTTATCTTATATGAATGTAGAGAGTTATTAACATGAATGTTGAATTTGTAAGTTTAGATTTTGGAGTATGGATGGGCTTGGGATGTCATGCAGAGATTCTTGGGGAAAATGTTCTAACTTTCCTAAGTCTATATGGTTAGCGAAAGTACGGCAGAGTAAGGTCTACTGATAGCATAAGGTCCATTCGGTTTTCAAACTTCTTTTCCCGTAGGCTTAATCTTCGTTTCGTTTACTCTAGGACAATCAAAGATTCAAGTCTGGGGGATTTGATGTGTTAGCATTTTATCGGTTTTTAATACAGTTTTTAGTCGAGAAACATGGTTTTTAGTATGTATTTGGCTCTCTTTGGGGCGAATTTATGTTCTTTAATGTTCTTACAAGTATTGAGCTTGAATGCGCGGAAAGATCGTGTTTTGGACGGATTTCAAGCATCGAAAGAAGTGTTTGTGAAGAGAAGAAATATCCAGATATAAGGATAAGGTTTAATCAATCCTTGTCCAGGACTGATTGATCCTTGTCCCGATTTCACAGACCAATATTACAAGAACCAAACCGAACTTATCGAGAACCGGATTACACAACTAAAACCTAAACTCTAATTTTCACTTCCATTATGCTGTTTTCTGACTTTGAGAGCGAAGAGAGAGATTTGTAACCATTGGAAGAAGAATCATGTTCCGTACTCTTTATTTTTGATCAATACAATCATGTCTCTCTCTGATTTGATTTGTGTTTGTTCTCTGATCATGAGTGAGTAGTTTGCTTGTTGGGTTTAGGGTTCTTACATGGGGATTGGATGAATTGTTGACATAGAATTGTATGATTAGGGATTTAATCAATTGGATCTTCATCTAGGATTGTTCTTAATGCTGAAATTAACTTGATCACTTAGTTTCTGATATTAGGTTGTTTAACGCCTAGAAAGTGTTCGATAAAATGCCTGAAAGAATCCTACATGGGCAATTTATCTTAAGCCAATGGAAGTTTATGTTTAAGTGAATTACGAACCTATCAAACCTGTTTAGAATGCATGATTAGAATCCGAGAGTCAACAAAAGTTAGTCTCAAGGTTTCTAATACATAGGGAATTGATACTACGAAAGTATATCAATTCTATGTTAGTTTTTGAGTTCAAGACGGTTTAAAACATTTCCCCTGATCATAAATTCGAATCAACATTGAAATGTTTCCCTGAGAATACCCAATGCCCAGTTCTTCTTTGATTGATTAACATCCCTTTGTTATTTGCTTACTTTCTTTGTTCTTAATTTCAAATTATTGCTTCTCAATTTCGAATTATTGCATCTTTTATAAGTCATTCTTTTCGCTTTAGCCTGCGTTTGATCTGAAATTCTTCGTTCTACCTTTGGTCTATGTGGATTCGATCCTAAACCACTAGCTTTCTGTGCGCTTGCAGTGTTATCTCGGGTGAAAACCTAAGCTATCAAATTTTCAAGCGCCGTTGTCGGCCATCAATAGGTCGTCTTAGAACTTAGGATCATTGCGTACCTAAGGCATTTTTCATTATTGTGTTTAATCTCTTCTTTCTATTCTTTGTATTTTTACTTTCAGGTGCATGAACAAGCCTCATACTAGAAGCCAAGGAATCGTGAATCTTCTCGATTTTGAGCCGGAACTTGGGCGTATAGAGAGACGGAAGAAGAAAGAGAAGCTGGTAGAGGTTATTGAGACATTTCAGTTCGTAGAAATCATGGGTGACATCATGGAGAACCTTCAAGTTCATCTAAATCCTTTCTTTCCTTGATTCCTTCTAGGAGATGACCCACCTGCTGTAGGTGGTGTTAATGCTGGTGCTCAGCAAATTAGCCATCAGAATGTTGGAACTGTAGGGCAACAACGCGCAAACCAACCTCAACAGAGGGTGACTCTTGTGCAATATGATACTCTTGAGGCATTCTATGCAAATCTTGTTGGGATTCATCCGCCTTCCATCGAAAGGAGAGACTTTGAGATCAAGACTGGTCTCATTAACCTTGTTCAGGAAAATTAATTTCATGGGTTGCCATCCAAGAACCCAATGCACCACTTGGATAAATTTGAAGCCATCTGCAATACCATCCTGCACAACAGAGTACCTGCTGAAGCTCTGAGATGCAGGTTATTCATTTTCTCACTGAATGACAAGGCTATGAGATGGTACAATGGTCTAGAGTCGGACTCTTTGAAGACATGGGACAAAATCAAGGCTGCTTTTCTTGGGTATTTCTTTACTAAGTCGTGGTCTATGTCTCTGCGAAACAAGATTGTCGGATTTCACCAATTGAGTTCTGAGAGTTTTCATGCAGCTTGGGAACGATTCAAGGAGTACGTCAATGATTGTCACCTCATCATGGGTTCTCAGATTGGAATATCCTCAACATTTTCTACAATGGGGTTGAGGAGAAATTTTAAAATGCTAGGGACACCGCGAGCAATGATGATTTCATGACCAAGACTGTAGAGGAAGCTTACATACTGGTGAATAACTTGGCGAATAGCCAAGCTAGTAGAAGATCTGATTTTGACCGCGGTAGAGGGGTTGTATCATCAGATGTAAAGAGAATTGATTATCAGCAGTCTAAGTGGGATGAGCTAATGAAAAGAGAGAAGCAACGAGTACACTTTGTTAGGGAACAGAATGATGCACTTGTAGTTCAAGAGCAAAATATGGGACAGATGTATCACGAGTTCATGTCTGAGGAGCTTAATGGTGCACAAGCATATGTGAATTACATTGTAGGTCAAGGGAACTTTTGTAATGAACCAACAAAACCAATTCCAGAACAGGTCGTACCAATAAAATCAAAGTGTATCCAACTCCGGATTTCAGAACCAGAATCAGAGCAGTAGTTTCGGAAACAATGGCTATCAACAAAAGCAGTTTGGTTCAAGGGGATTCAAGAACAACTATCAGTCGGATTATTAGAATCAGAACCAGAGACAATCTTCTATATCTTCTGAAGACAGTAATCTGAAACAAATGCTACACCAAGTGTTGGAAAATCAGACCAAGTCTGTTGCGGACATCAATCACAAAGTTGATAGTATGTACAGTGATCTCAGTGGGAATTTTGAGACTATGAGTGTTCGAACGAAGATGCTGGAAGCACAGGTTGCTCAGACTTCTGCGAGCAACAGAGCTCCATCGGGTGTTATTCAAGCCAAATCGGAGAAGAATTCAAAGTAATAATGCAATGCTATTATAGTGCAAACTGAAAAGGAGGTAAAAAACTCGTCCAAAATAGAAGGACAATGATTGATAGATCCATTTCCTAGGATCGATCGATCCTTGGTTTTTAAAGCCTCTAGACAAAAGGACAGGGATTGATTGATCCCAGTCCCAGGATCGATCGATCCCTGTGCTGACGTGAGTGCATCAGATTTTAGAGATGAATCGAAACAATTGGAGGTTGAAGAAGAGTATGTACCACCCCCGCCTTACATTCCCAAGCCTCTGTATCCTTCTAGACCCCTCAAAAGATCAAGGAACGCAAGTATGAGAAGTTGAAGAATCTAGTCGGTGAATTACATGTGTAAGTACCTTTCGTAGAAGTAGTCAAGATGGTACCTTCTATTAATTGCTTTGATCCAGGAACTTGAAATCAGGAAATCAAACCCATCATTCAGGATTACATCCTTATTTTTCCTACAATTCTTTTCGGTAATCATAATTGACCAGACTCATCTTTAGTCTGGCACCACACCTTTATCTTATCTCCTTGAATCTCCATGCATTTCTTTTTGATCTTATATGCACACATGTGTAAAAAATGGAGAGAATAAGGTAGACACGATTCTTCTAATTATTTAGGTAAGATTAAACAAATTAGGTGGTTAAGACACGGTCTTGCATGTTTGATTTCTTGGTGTCGGGTTTTTATAGGTTTAGATGGATATGTTGCATTTCTTCGTGTTGTATGGGTGTTTTAAAAATTAAAAACGTCATTGTATTACTAATTTCTACCAGATTTTCGTATGTAAAAGAAAACAAAAATTTAATTATTTTTCTTTATGTCTAGTTTAGAAATAAGCATTTGCATATTATTTTGTTGTGTCAATGCACCCTGAAGAATGCACGTATTTTGTTTACTTTTTGATTGGTTGTTTGTGCTTGGGTAGTTAGGGGACATGGATATCAATATACTCTTTCTCTCCTGCGATTTTGCATAATGTTTTGCATCCTGGCGCAGTTTTGATACCCGGAACACTCGAAGCCTCACCACTAAAAGCCTGGAATATCTAGCCCGATTTCCTAATTATGAGTTCTTTGGTGAAAAAGTTTCACGCTTATCTTGAATAAATGTAGAGAGTTATTAACATGAATGTTGAGTTTAAAAGTTCAGATTTTGGAGTATGGATTGGCTTGGGAGGTCATGCAGAGATGCTTGGGGAGAATGTTCTAAATGTCCTAAATCTATATGGTCAGCGAAAGTAGTGCAGAGTAAGGTCTACTGATAGCAAAGGTCCATTCGGTTTTCAAACTTCTTTTCCCGTAGGCTTAATCTTCGTTTCCATTACTTCAGGACAAGAAAAGATTCGAGTCTGGGGGATTTGATGTGTTAGCATTTTATAGGTTTTTATTACAGTTTTTAGTTGAGAAATATGGTTTTTAGTATGTATTTGGCTCTCTTTGGAGCGGATTTGTGTTCTCTAGTATTTTTTACAAGTATCGAGCTTGAATGTGCGAAAAGATCGTATTTTAGACGGCTTTCAAGCATCGAAGGAACTGTTTGTGAAGAGAAGAAATATCAAGACAGAAGGACAAGGATCAGTCGATCCTTGTCCCGATTTCGCAGACTGATTTTATGAGAACAAAACAGAACTTATCGAGAACCGTATTACACAACTAAAACCTTACCTCGTGTTGTTACTTTCATTATGATTTTTTTCTGACTTTGAGAACTAAGAGAGAGATTTGTAACCCTTGGGAGAAGAATCATGTTCCGTACTTCGAATCTGTGAAGAATTCTGAACATTTACTCTTTATGTTTGATCAATACAATCATGTCTCTCTCTGATTTGATTTGTGTTTGTTCTCTGATCATGAGTGAGTAGGTTGCTTGTTGGGTTTAGGGTTCTCACATGGGAATTGCATGAATTATTGATATAGAATTGTGTGATTAGGGATTTAATCAATTGGATCTTCATCTAGGATTTTTCTTAATGCAGAAATTAACTTGATCACTTAGTTTCTGATCATAGGTTGTTTAACGCCTGAAAAGTGTTCGATTAAATGTCTGAATGAATCCTAAATGAGCAATTTATCTTAAGGCAATGGAAGTTGATGTTTAAGTGAATTGTCAACCTATCAAACCTATTTAGAATGCATGATTAGAATCCGAGAGTCGACAGAAGTTAGTCTCGAGGTTTCTAATACATCGGGAATTGATACTACGAAAGTAGATCAATTCTATTTTAGTGTTTGAGTTCAAGGCAGTTTAAAACTTGTCCCCTGATCATCAATTCGAATCAACAACGAAATGTTTCCCTCAGAATACCCAATGCCCATCTCTTCTTTGATTGATTTACATCTCATTGTTATTTGCTTTCTTTATTTGCTTCTTAATTTCAAATTATTGCATCCTTTATAAATCATCCTTTTCGCTTTAGCCCGCGCTTGATCTGAATTTTTTTGTGCTACCTTTGGTCTCTGTGGATTCGATCCTAAACCACTACATCGTACTTTCTGTGCGCTTGCAGTGTTATCTCGGTTGAAAACCTGAGCTATCAGAAACTAAGCCAAAATACACGAAATTATGCAAGAAAATATGGACACATCAATTGGCAGCAATAAAATGGCTAAGATGCAAAAAATTGTTCGGTTTAGGCTCATGTAGATTCAAGTATGTATTCTTGTGTTTTTGAGGTTCCAATCCTGAGAATCACCAAATAATGGTACATATATGTTAAAATAACTTTGTTACCTTAAAATATTTAAGCTTATGCATAATTCGGCCAAGAAAATGTGAATATTGGATGTTTGGCATTGTTTTTCTCGGCAAAGGCATGTCTGGATGGGGAATGGGTTGGTCGGGATATGGAATTAAATGGTCGGGATGGGTTAAGGCTCGGGAAGGGCTATGACCGGTTGGCAAAGTGGGCAGGACTAGTGTTAGATGGAAAAAAGGCGTGTGGCTGGTGCTGGAGGCTAAATTCCTCAGTTGTGTGAGGCACAACTGCTGTGACACTGGTCAGGGGTCTGGTTTTGGGCGGTGGTCGCTCGTGGGGTTCCCTGGACCAGTATTGCGTGTTTCCTGAGACCGGGTGATGGATTCTCTGTGACTGGTCGGTGCCTTGTTTTTGGCGAAACCCAATATTTCAACTCAAACGTCCAAAACATGTCTGGATTGAATTTTCTCTATTTTTCTTCCTTACCAATGTAGATTCCTACGAAAAACAAAGTAATTAAACTTTAAAACATTTATTAAAACTTATAAAACCAAATTAAACAACTTCTTCCTAAGATCAAAGTCTCAAAATCAAAATCAAATAAAACTAGAGAAATAAAATTTGTAAATTTCCTCCCATAAAGCGCTTGTTTAAAGTTAATTAGCATGACCCGTGGGCATTTTTAGACATGACGAAGCCTCAGTGGAGATTTAAATCTCCATCCTCCTGTTGTAGATCTTTGATATGAAATCTCCTCATGTTCTTGTACTTCTAATTCCAATGCAACCAATCGAAACGGTTGAGGACACCTAATTTTCATTGCTGGATATCTATCTTGTAGTAAAGGTCCTTATCAATGTGAATGAAGTGCATTATTCTATTTGCCAATCCTTGACAGCTCATACAGTTGCAAGAAAGCTTCTTCTAAGTATCAAGCTTGACGAATGCTTCGCCGCTACTTCAACAACTTGAAAGTTAGTAGCCACAAGATCATTATTAATTCTTATTACGATACCACATAATGATCCTACATGTATTTTTATCAATCCATCAGGGAAGATGGTACACATTTCTGAAGGCCTGAATTTTGTGAAGCCAAGCCGTTCAGCGATATGTGCTGGCATGAGGTTCACTCCAGCTCTAGAATCGTATAAAGTGTTTTCAAAAACTTTTTTGTTGATGGAACACTTGATTAGGAACAGTCATGGGTCCTCCAATGTCTAGAGAGTGCTAAAGCGCCTCTTAGGATCGCTGGCTTGATTGAACAAGCCATTTATTCTTTCCAAGTCCTAAAGATTATTTTCAAAACATTTCCTGAGCTTCCTTTGAGTAGCCTATGCTCTTTCAAATGTAATATCAGATGGTAGCTCACGAGATATCCTGAGAAATTATTTCCAATTCTCTCTTGGAATGAAGGAACTTGCTCTCTTGATCCCAAGTAGACATTGTCGTTTTTGTGCTCAAACTGAGGCCTAGTTTTCTTTTGAGTGGCTCATATTCTTGCTTTCCTCTTAAAGGGCGTGCAAGATTCCACTCGTTTGGGAGATTTTTTATTTTCCAGTGGTTGGAAATCAAAAGCTAGGACTTCTCCCTACGGGTCATTAGTCTTAGTTACGAAATTGGGAGTTTATTCATTCTCCACTAGTTTCTTCTCGATGTCTTTAAGATGAGAGTTTAGGAGATCAAGATTGATCTTGATATCACAAATCTAAAGGGTTTTGTAGTGCATTCTTCCCATGATTTCATTTTCATCATGCTTGTCATCTTCCATCCTCGTGTTCGTTCCATAGGGCACTAGAAACCAATATTTTTTAAAATATCTTCCAGCTCTTTGATCTTTTCATTTTGGTCTTCCTTGAACCTTTTGATCCTAAGATATAATATTCCAAATTTTGAATAACAGTTGCTTATCTTAGCTTTTACATCCTCAACCAAAGACTCAAGTCTTTTGTGCATAACTTTCACGTTCCTGCTTTCTTCAAGGCGATTTTCAGCTTCTCCTTAGGTTTCTATGGAATTTCCTTGGGAAAATTGTGGAATAGCTATTGGAAAGCCGCTAATATGTGGCTTAAAGTCTTGTTTAAGCCTTGAACAGTGAGTTCAAGCTTCTCAAACCTCTCTTCTAGCGTGAAATTCTAGTTATCTAGTGTAGTATAGATTTTCTTCTCCATATAAACTTGAATCTCGAGAAGTTGTTTGTGGAGTACTCGACCTTGAACTCCAGAGACTTTAGGGGCGTGTAAGGACTTAGAGGATGAGGTAAGAACTGTAATACTTCTGACCTTGGAGTAACAGGTCGTGGAAGATGTCATAGTTGCTCATGGGGAAAAACTTTGGAGATTTTGGTTCAGGGATCTCCCTTCATGGTTTTGAAGTGCAGATCTTCTTTGTTGGGGTTCGTATGAGTTCTCTAGCAGTATGTAATAAAGGTACCAGCCTCTTTGAGTGGATTTGTGGCTTGTACTTTTCCTTCAATCTCGTTCTCCTTGAGGTTGACCTCTTGGCTCAGCATAGTCTCTCTCAGGCTGATAGGCATGAGAATAGTACTAAGTATTCTCCATGAATTTGAGTCCTTCAAAATTTTTTTCCATAGATGTAGAGAGGTTTAGGGTTTTGACTTTTAGGCTCTGGTTTCTTGTATTTTCCCTAAACAAACACAAGAGAAACAATTAAATAGGTTAGTAGAATGGAAAAATAATATTCATAGTATGAAAAGGATAATTCTAAAAGTTATTATTTACAAGGAAAAAAGGAGCACGAAATTACAACTAAGTTAATCTAAAATCTATGTGTTAAAACAGTAAAATAATTAAAATAAGTTAAAAGAAAAAGAAAAACCGAAAGTTTTACAAGATAACCGATTTTCCTACAAAGAAATTGAAATTTGTAGAGAAAGGAAAAGAAAGAAAAGTTTTCCTAGACTTAATCCTATATCTAAATCCTAAGTTAAACACAACTATTACTCGGCAACGGCGCCAAAAACTTTATGTGGGGTCAAGTTTTACCCCAACTAAGACCTAGCTGCAAGTGTACAACATCCGCAATAATACTTAGGGATCGACTCCACAGGTATTAGTAGTCACACTTAGAACTTATATGATTTTTTACTAAGCTAAGAACAATATATGTAAGGGTGTTGTCACTATTTTTATTTGTTTTTTATGATTTTATGAATGCAAATGAACATACTCTATATGCTAATGTACATAGGATAGATCAACGAAAAGATATGCCTCAAAAAGTAGAAATTGAAAGTAAACAAGCAGGAGTTAAAAATGACTAGGGGCTTATTGTTTCGGTCTAGAACACAGCCCCTAGTATAAGTCCTCTCCACTTTTGAGGTTTTGGAGTCTATATCTAACCACTAAAGGCGATCGTGTTTTCGACGGCCTTGTAATGAGATTAACACGCATTAATTGATCAAGACTGATTGTTCACGATTCTACGTCGGCCTACTTTCGAAGCCTACATAGAAAGGCTCATCAAATACTAGATTTAACCCTAAGTCAAGCTTTTCGAATTCAAACCACTATAGATCTATTCACAAACCAGCTTTGAATGTGAACAAAACTAACGTACGAGCAAAGATGATAACGTTATTGACAAAACCTAATCGATTCATAATCATATTCAAGTAAACTCATTGACTCCTTGTAATATACTGTCTAACAAGAAAAATAATAGATTAATAACATGTAAACATGAAATCAATCATGGCAGCAAACATTCATATCAAATCAAAGGAAGAAGGATAGATAAAACCGAATGATGTAAGAAATATGGATGTATTGAGATGAGATATGTCCTTTGGTGGCTACAAGGGGCAAGACCCCAAAGGGTGTTGTTTCTGCCTCCTTAGGCACTTATTCAATCTACAACGTAAACAACTCTCTTCAAAACGAAAGCTAAAAGTAACTATTTACAGTACAATTTCCTCATTAGATCAAAATGTGTAAAACTATACCTTAAGGCCTTCAAATGTTGGCTTCGGGTAAAGAGGCATGAACAGGATTGGAATAGATCCAATTGAGTCTGGAGAATGTATGATTCGAAACCCAAATGGTATTCCTTTTAGTTTGGCATTTCTATGCACTCTGCATCTGCGAGACAGTTGGACCAGTCTTCAGTAAAATTGGTGTAACTTTTTTTATACTACTCCAAATGATGCTAGATAACCTATAACTAAAAGCTCATTCAACTCTAGCATTTTTTTAAGTTTCATCAAAATCCATTGAAGGAAAGACTTTCATCTTGGATGATATTTCTGATGCTTGGAAATTGTCAAGAAACTGACTTTGCTCCTATTAGCTCTACAAAGCTCCAAATGTCATTGGTTAATTTGAAATGACTTGAAATACCAGAAATAGCTTCTAATCTTTGAGAGTTGCATAAAAATACCAATAAAACATACTAAAACCTAAAGGAAAAGTTGTAAAATAATGGTGTTATCATTTTGTTTTTGGGTCTGCTGAACGTGGTAAACGAGATCTTTTTCTCACTTAATATGCGTCAAGATCGTGGAAAACACGTCCTCCATGGTGCAGCGCTGGTACTTGGTTAGCTTTTGTAGAGATCACCATTCGCTAACAAGCCACGCTTAACGGGCCTAGACAGCAATGGAAGTGACACAATGAGGGATTAAAATCTTTTCTTTGCTAAATTGGTTCACACAAGCTATGAGGGTTACTCCCTTCTGCTAGATCACCTTGTATTGGTTATCATTTGTATGCTCAAGGTTGCGACTGATGGTTCAGAGATATGTGATTATAAGAACCCATAGTTCCATTGTAGGTAAGCATTGGTGGCAGGCTGAATTTCCTTGGCATCTCGCAAAGAGCAACATCATCGGTAAATGACGTATCCAAATAGGATTTAGAAGCACTTTTCGTTATCGATGGAGCCACTCCTAGTAACCGCGTGATGGCTTTGAACCGTTTGGAGAAGAGTGATTCCTTACTAGTGTAGTTTGTTCTTTGGCTTACAAAAGACTGATTGTTGGATCACACACGGTGGGTGCATGAGGTGCTGGTAAGGCCATCGCATGGCATCTGGTTAGCGCGATTGGTACTTGTTGTGTCTTTGGCTTACATCGGTGTTCCATCAAGCGGTTGCATCGGTGGGGCGCATCTATGGAATCGAGCTTAGTGGTCGGGTTCCTCATCCCTGTCACAAGACAGCTCCTTCTCTACCATCGCGACTTTGGGTATCGCTTTCTCTTCCACCATTTCTTTCATCCGAGCTTTGTTCTTTTTGAGCCTGACCATAAGAGCTTCGATCAATCTCGGGTTTACACCTTTGTCGTCATCTTTCGGTCGTATTTCGTCGTCTTCTTGCTCCGATTAATTTCCGATACGATGTCATTGTTTCTTAGATTCTTGTTTTTAAAATATCTCCCATCCTTTTAACGCCACACCGTTTTGGGGATTATAGGTGGTTTCTTTAGGGAGAAAAAACAAAACTCAAGAATACAAAGAGTGGTGAAAGATCAAACCCTCAACTAAGACTTTGTCTCGCTAGTCAAGATTTACGTGACGAAGAGGTAAAGAGATCGACCCCAACATTAGGATTTTCTTCATAGCTTATATTTGTCCCTTAAGTGTTATTTGCATATCTTTTAGGAAATATATAGATAATTACCAATTTAATCTCGTTTTAACTTATCAGGAATAATATCTTTTATCTAGCGGAAACTTTTCCGTATCTCGAAAAAATATGAATTGTGGGGAAATATTCACCTTACTGTGGTTCGCGATCATTGCTTGCGCCAAATTTTTTGCGAATCTTGATAGGTTTAAATCTATTATCTTGGTCTAGTTATGGTTTGATTTTATGAGAATAAAATTACATGAACAACGAAACTTCCTCTAAACATGCATATCCATATTTTTGAACTATTTTTAAAAATCTTTAGAATCAGTTATTTAAGATATTTTCATAGAAATATATTACATTAACTCAATCAATAACATTAGCTTAAAGATTAATTTAGTCAACGAACTAAAGTTCTATGTGAGTAGTGTTTCAACTACTCCGACGATATTGATTTGAAAGGGGAAACCGACAACGACTTTTGTAATTTTGTGATATTTGTAAACAAATTATTCAAATTAACATTTAATATCATCTTTATTGGTTGCATAAAAAAATATCTATATTAAAATTAATGTTTTATGTTATTGTTTTGTGACTCATCTTTTTAACCTTCCAAGAACTCGGCACAGAACTTTCATAATGATCGCTGACCATACATTCATACTATATATATAATAGTCAATTATATAAATAAAAAATGGATTCTTGCTGTACTTACGAAATAAAAATTAATATCTTTTTGTATTTCATCTATGAAAAATTTTTAAAAAAAAATTTTCCTTCTCTCATTGAAGATATCTAAACATAATTTCTTAGAATTAATAATAATAATAAAAAGAAGAGAGAAAATACAGAAAAATGAGAACCAGTTCTCAAACGAGAAACTCTCGGTTCTTGTTAAAAAAACTCAACCCCAAATGTCAATTTTTATAGATTAAATAAAAATATATAATTAAATTTTTTTTTTTTTAAGAGAAACCCACGTAGGAATCTGCTCGATGTGGATGCTCTAGCTTGATAATGTGGAATTTTGGTGGGGTCGGCTTTATAGACCAATCTCTTTCACGTGCTTTTGAATTCTATAAATTATATCATATTCAAAGTTTGAAAATAATATGAACCTTCCACGAATCTTATCAGAGCTAGTGAAATAGACATCGCACTAAATAAAGTAAGAAGGAATCGTTTGGTCAACTACTTTTACCATATATTTCAAGATTAATTTATATAAATACACTTAAAAAGAAAAAAAATTTTACATTTACGTCTGTCTTTTAATGGTTCTCAAATATACACCTCTTATTTGCACAAAAGTCGAAAATGCCCTTTTTATCTTTTAAAAAATAAATCCTAATAGGGTTTAAGGTTTAGGAATTATGGTTTAGGGTTTAACTGTTAGGGTTTAAGGATTAGGGCTTAAGGTTTAAGGCTTAGGGTTTAGGGTTTAATTATTAGGGTTTAGGGTTTAGGGTTTAGGGTTTAAGGTTTAGTGATTAGAGTTTAGGGTTTAGCTATTAGGGTTTAAAGTTTAGGAATTATGGTTTAGGGTTTAGGGTTTAACGTTTAGGGTTTCTTTTAATCTAGGGGTATAATGGTCTTTTTCATTAAAAAGGGAGGTGTAAAAATAAAATTTTTTCAAGCAGTGGTATTTTTGAAAAACAGACAATACAAAGGTGTATTTTTGTAAGTCTCCCATATTTCAATGCAAAAAGAACCAATTTCAACATGTATTATTTCAATAGTGTATTTTTATGTATGAACAAATATTGTGCATTATTTTATCTAAACAGTTTTAAAATTTAAAAAAGTATTTAAACTTTAATCACAATGTCGAATTTGAGTTGATTATAACATAAGTTAGTCAAACGTTAAATTCAGTTATTGGACGACTACCGTGTCATCGTTTGGATGTATCAAAAATCAACAAAAAACTTAAAATGACATCATTTGTACTGCGAGAGCAAAAACATTTTAATTTTGTATTTTATTGACTCATGAAAACCAAAACGATGTCTTTAGGTCTGAGATGTACATGTGACGCTACGAGAGCACTATAGTAACTGAATTTAAAGTTTGACTAACTTATGTTATAGTGAACTCAGATTTTTGCATTACGCTTAAAGTTCATGTTTTTTTTTAAAAAAAAATTTTAAATTGTTCAAGTAAGATAATGCATTGTGTGTTCATGTATGAAAATGCACGATTGAAATAGGCTCCTTTCCCATGACTCATGGTCAGGCTCGTGGCCCCTAGGCTTGTTGTGGCCTTTTGACTCATGGCCTCTGAGCTCGTGACCTCCGTGCTCATATCCACTTTAACCCTCGTCAGAGAATTGTGTTAGTACTAATCGGTTTACACATATGCTTGGCGAAGGTTCTTGGTCGACGCTCGTGGTTTTAAGAAGCGTACTCATATTCCAGAACTTAGTTTTTACTCTTAAACTTTGGTGATTATTTGCATCAAACCATTGTTTAAATCATATCGTGTTCCATGATTGAAAGGTGCATTATCTTTACTCTTGGTTGAGAGCTTGCATGATTTTGAAGGGAAATTATTTATGATTTTTTGTTTGACGAATCAGTGGTTTATACCATGTTCTACTCCTAAATTTCTAGTCATGACGAGTCGTGAGGATTCTAAAAATGTTTCGATAACTCGTCATCTTCACTTGCTTCAACTTTTTAGATTCTTCTCGTCTATTTGCGCTAAAATTCTTGTTCACAAAATGTATTTATCCTATTTATTTGCATGCCTAGCCTTGATTTTTTGCTATGCCTCGTTTCAGTGATGTCTTTAGTCATGTAGTCTTCTTTAACAAGAATTTTTAGGTTTCAGATAACACACTTGCTGAGAAAGGAAGATTTTGTTGCAGAGTATCGTCCTTACAAGTTTGAGTATCTTACGAAAGCCCTACTAGCTATAGGTAGATTGTCAGTGTCGTGGTTATATGATTCAATCAAATTTCAAAAAAACGATAAATTTAGTGATGCATGACGTTCCAGCTGTTAGGTTTGTTCTTGTAGTGTTTATCGTGCAACATGTATGCTCCTTATCCTCGTTCCCCAGTAAGATGATAGGGCCCTTCCGAATTTGGGACTAGCTTTCTAGCATCTTCTCTTTGGTGTTATCAAAAACATGTCTGAAGATTCAATCTCCTTGTTGAAAAAGTTTTAATCCTGAATTTTTTTGGTTGGAGCTTCTCGCTACCTCTTGCTGGTAGCACTAATCTCGTATTATGGGCCACCCTTTTTCTCTTCGGGTAGGTTTAGGTCCAAGGCCATAAATTCGTCATTGCCTTTCATATAAGCACATGGATCTTATCGTTTTGTAGGTTATCTCAGTTGGTACCATGGCTTATGCGCCAAAGACCATGAAAAACATGGTCTCACAAGTAATTTTCTTGGTCGTTGTCCGATAAGCGCAAAGGATGTGATGCATATCAAGTTTCACTCCAAATTATGACACAGCGCACAAATGTTGTTGTTGTACAAAGGTATTAAATCTCACAAGGACTAAGTTCCATGCTACTAACTTATGCAAAGAAATTTAAGCTTAGAGGGAAAATAAAGGTGGTTTTGATCAGATTTAAAATTTAATTGTAGCAAAAGAAAAATTGAAAGTGTTTACGTTAATGGGAAAAGGCGTTAAGCACATAGGAAATTCAAAGAGAATCATGCACCCACGAATTAATATATTCAAATATTAGAATTAGAAATCGTCTAAAACTTGAAATCACCACGCTAATCCACTCCACTTTCGAGGCTCTAGATTCTATGCCTAAACAACTAATAGACTCCTCGTACTTAACTTGTCAAAGATTAGTTCGTATGACTTAATAAACTTTTGAAATGTAAATCCCCTATGATCATGTTATTGACTGTACAGAAAAGGAATCATGCATGTTAGTCAACCAATACAATGACCTTAAAAATCCCTAAACATTTACAAAAATCTTATAATGACATAAAACATTTGAAAAACATAAAACAAAACAAATCAAATTACTCAAACATAGAGAGCGAATCACAACAACAAATAATCAATGAAATTATCATGAATTAAAAGTAGAAGTTTTGAGATCTTCTGTGTATAGGGATATTGATACATTGGCATTTTGTTGGTTTTTATTATGGTTTTTAGTCGAGAAATATGGTTTTAGTATGTATTTGGCTCTCTTTGAAGCGGATTTGTGTTCTTTAGTGTTTTTTTAGGTATCGAGCTTGAATGGGGGGGGGGGGGAAANTTTCAAGCATCGAAGGAAGAGTTTGTGAAGAGAAGTAATGTCCTAACAGAAGGACATGGATCGATCGATCCCTATTCAAGATTGATCGATCCCTGTTCCGATTTCGCAGACAGATTTTACGAGAACCAAACCGAACTTCTCGAAAACCGGATTACACAACTAAAACCTTAACTCGTGTTTTCACTTTCTTTATGATGTTTTTTCTGACTTTGAGAGCTAAGAGAGAGATTTGTAACCTAAGGAGAAGAATCATCTTCCAAACTTCGAATCTATGAAGAATTTCGAACCTTTACTCTTTATTTTTGATCAATACAATCATGTCTCTCTATGATTTGATTTGTGTTTGTTCTCTGATCATGAGTGAACAGTTTGTTTGTTGGGTTTACGGTTCTCACATAGGGATTACATGAAGTGTTGAGATAGAATTGTATGATTAGGGATATAATCAATTGGATCTTCATCTAAGATTGATCTTAATGCTGAAATTAACTTGATCACTTAGTTACTGATCTTAGGTTATTTAATGCCTGGAAAGTGTTCAATTAAATGCCTAAATGAATCTTAAATGAGCAATTTATCTTAAGCCAATGGAAGTTGATGTTTAAGTGAATTGTGAACACATCAAACATGTTTAGAATGCATGATTAGAATCCAAGAATCAACGGAAGTTTGTCTCAAGGTTTCTAATACATAAGGAATTGCTACTACGGAAGTAGATAAATTCTATATTAGTGTTTGAGTTCAAGACGGTTTAAAACTTGTTTTGTGATCATCAATTCGAATCAACAATGAAATGTTTCCCTGGGAATACCCAATGCCCAACTCTTCTTCGAATTATTTACATCCTGTTGTTATTTGCTTGCTTGCTTTCTTTGCTTCTTAATTTGGAATTATTGCATCCTTTATAAATTATCCTTTTCGCTTTAGCCCGAGTTTGATCTGAAATTCTTCGTGCTAATTTTGATCTCTGTGGATTCGATCCCGACCCACTACATCTTACTTTCTATGCGCTTGCAGTGTTACCTCAAAAAACCTGAGCTATCAAGTTTTCTGACGCCGTTGTCGAAGACCAATATGTCGTCTTAGAACTTAGGATCATTGCGTGTGTAATGCATTTTTTCTTTATTGTGTTTAATCTCTTCTTTGTGTTTGTATTTTCAGGTGCATGAACATGCCTCATACTAGAAGCCAAGGAGTCATGAATCTTCTCAAATTTTAGTCGGAACATGGGCGTCTAGAGAGACATAAGAAGAAGGATAAGCTGCTGGAGGTTATTGAGGAATTTGATTTCGCAGAAATCATGGGTGACAACATGGAGAACCTTCAAGTTCATCAAAACCCTCTCTTTCCTGGAATCCTTCCAGAAGGTGACCCACCTGCTGGAGGTGGTGCTAATGTTGGTGCTTAGCAAATTGGCCAGCAGAATGTTGCAGCTATGGGGCAAAAACGCACAAATCAACCTCAACAGAGGGTGACTTTGGTTCAGTATGATACTTTTGAGGCATTCTATGCGAATCGTGTTGGGATTCGTGCCCCTCCCATTGAAAGGAGAGACTTTGAGATCAAGACTGGTCTCATTAACTTATTGCAGCAGAATGAGTTTCGTGGGTTGCCATCCCAGAACCTAATGCACCACTTGGATAAATTTGAAGCCATCTGCAATACTATCCAGCACAATAGAGTACCTGCTAAAGCTCTGAAAGGCAGGTTATTCATTTTCGCACTGAATGACAAGGCTATGAGATGGTAAAATGGTCTAGAGCTGAACTCTTGGAAGACATGGGAAGAAATCAAGGCTGCTTGTCTTGGGCATTTCTTTACTAAGTCGCGGTCCATATCTCTCCAAAACAAGATTGCTAGATTTCACCAATTGGGTTCTTAGAGTTTTCACGCAGCTTGGGAAAGATTCAAGGAGTATCTCAATGATTGCCCTCATCATGGGTTCTCAGATTGGAATCTCCTCGACATTTTATACAAGGAGGTTGAGGAGAAATATCAGAAAGCTACGGACACCGCGAGTGATGGTTATTTCATGACAAAGACTATAGAAGAAGCTTACATGCTAGTGAATAACATGGTGAATAACCAAGCTAATCGGAGATCTGACTTTGATCACGGTAAAGGGGTTGTATCATCTGATGTGAAGAGAATTAATGATTTGCAGTTAAAGCTCGATGAGCTAATGAGAAGAGAGCAGCAAGGAGTACACTTTGTTGGGGAACATAATTATGCATCTTGCTTCAAGAGCAAAAAATGGGACATATGTATCACGAGTTCACGTCTGAGGAGCTGAATAGTTGACAAGCAAATGCGAATTACATTGGAGGTCAAGGGAACTTTGATAATAGAGTTTTCAACCAACATAACCAATTCCAGAACAAGTCATACAAACAGAATCAGAGTATCTTCAACTCTTGATTTCAAAACAAGAATCAGAGCAGCGGTTTCGGGAACAGTGGCTATCAACAAAAGCAGTATGGTTTGGGTGGATTCAAGAACAACTATCAATCGGGTTATCAGAATCAGAATCGAGGAGCATCATCTTCATCTTCTGAAGACAGTGATCTAAAACAAGTGCTACACCAAGTGTTGGAAAATCAGACCGAGTCTGCTCGGACATCAATCAGAAAGTTGATAGTATGTACAACGATCACAATGGGAATTGTGACGTTATGAGTGTTCGAATGAAGATGTTGGAAACACAGGTTGCTCAGAATTCTGCGAGCAACAGAGTCCACCAGGTGTCATTCCAGCCAAGCAAAGAATAATCTGAAGGAATACTGCAATGCTATTATAGTGCGAAGTGGAATATAGGGAAAAAATTCGTCCAAAATAGAAGGACAGGGATCGACCGATCTCTTCTCTAGGATCAATCGATCCTTGTCAAATTCCCCTTCAAATACCTCTTAACAGAAGGACAGGGATCGATCGATCCCTGCCCTAGGATGGATCGATCCTTTTCCAGACGCGGACATACCAAATTTTGATGATAAAACAAGGCAATCGGAGGTTGAAGATGACTACGTACCGACCCCGCCTTATGTTCCCAATCCTACTATCCTTCTAGACCCCGTCAAAAGATCAAGGAACACGAGTATGAGAAGTTGAAGAATCTAGTCAATGAATTACATGTGCGATTGCCTTTCGTAGAAGCAGTCAAGATGGTACCTTCTCCTAAAAGGTACATGAAGGAGATTCTTTCAGATCGCATGACTGTAGAACAAGGTGTATTAGTTCCTACTCCAAAGTGTAGCGCAATTCTTCAGAACATCGCACCGGAGAAATGAGAAGATCCAATTCCTTTTGTTTTACCTTGTAGGATTGGATCGCTTACTTTCGAGAGATGTCTATGTGACTTGGGCTCTGTCGTTAGTTTGATGTCGTTGTTTGTCTCACAGAGGATAAATTTGGTGAACTATAAGCCCACGAAAATGTCCTTGATACTTGCCGATAGATCAGTTCGAAGGCCAGTGGGTATTCTTTTGAAACGGCCGATGCAATTCTACCAAACGAATAATCACTTGCAACAACAAATTGAACTACGAGACGACTTGATCCCCAAAAGGGGTACGTAGGCAACTCGTCAAAAGACGATTTCAGCTTTCCCCCTCTCTAAAAAAAGGGGGAGTGGGTACGTATAAATATACTTGTGTACTCCTAAACTTCGAAATATCCATGTTCTCAAACCCGATAATTTTAAAAAAAAACTGCATCAACAATAGCAAAACGCAATATGATTCCCAAAAGTCTCGGATTGACCTGTTTTGTCGCAATAATACTTCATAATGCAAATTATGTTACGGCTATACCGGCAGGCTATGCTCGCCAAAAATGCCCCAACAAACGTTTCAAGCCCGTAAACATTTCAAGCGCGAAACACGACATATGAAAGAAAAACAATCTTCGGCATCGCAAGACGTCGCAGACGCTTGAATAATCGTTTTTCGACAACACACCTTCCTCGGTTAAAACATTATCTAGGAAGACCAAACAGTCATACGCACTAAACACATCCTTAAACACGTACCCTTCGCAAAGACTTACAAAAGGTAAAATCTACCGATAAGTTTGTTGCTGAAAACAACAAACTCTCAACATCCAAAACAGACTAAGCCATCTCATAGAGATAGCTCTCATACATTCGACTAGGATAATAACGCGCTATAAAAGAAATCCGAAATTTTTGTCAGCACTTCCAGACGACTTCGAAATTGTCTCTGGAGAGATGCTCGGTTCCCGATTAATTCAAGTCATATAAGCCGAGAACCTATAGCACACTTCAATATTGACACGGAACTAGGTCGAAATCACAAATGGGAAACGTAAGCTGTAATTAGTGAACGCATGCTCTAAAACCGAGAGTAAACCTAGGTCTTGCTCTAAACCCAGCACATTGGTCTCGAACATCTCAAAACATAGTATCTAACCGATACGAGATTCCAAATCTTTTCTCTTTGTCTATATTCGCATGTTTATAAGATTCCAGAAGACTAAGTCTCTCTAAACCACGCACCCGAAACAAAGAACGAATATAGCGATCCTTCAAGGAATGGATATGAGACAACAACTCATAATCTGTCTCCACGTACGCAGCACTACTCATACACTATCGAATCGAAATAAAAACACCATTCATTAATACCAAAAAGAAAAGCGGCGAGGGATGCGTAGCCACATACGGCTAGTCCCGAAATATAAAGAACAAAAATGACCATATCTGACCAGAACAAACCATAACAAATACAAATGCCCTAAGCGGGACTGCAACCTCACTCATCATCCATGGGTAGGACCGCATCCTCACCCGCTACATCACCAGATGTCGGAGCCACATCATCTCCTCCCCCCTCCACGGTGTCATGAAGCTCGATGTCCGTGGGATCCTACCTCTCACGGTCTCACGTCCATTTACTTTTAAAATTTACTGTAACACCCGTCTCATCCTCTCCCGAGAACGGCGTGCCACAAACCCTAACTTGCTACTCAATAATAAATAAAACCCTGAAAACAACACCAGTCTCGTCTAACTCATCCGACTAATCATTAACCACACATGCAAGAAGAAGGGAAAAGAGGGGGTGAGCAACTTGGGAGTCACTCAGTGAGGTGGGGAATGCTAGGGGAACCATAAGTCCCCAGACTTGGCTTAAGCACTTCAACCATGCAATCTAGTCCTAGAACAAGCAGCAAACATGAAATCTAATGCAGCAAACATGGAACCTAAAGCACCCAAACATAGCAATCAATGGTCCTATCCTGCAAATTTAGTGATCGTCCACACCCCCCGAAGAGGCTTCCTCAGCATGGGATAAGTGCCCACACACACCGCCGTCGTGGACGCTTTATCGATCTTAGGGCTACGGACAACAGATCGACTTGTTGCCCGCACCCTCCGCACATATGACCTCGGGATACAACCACCCATCTCAATACCACACGCCAAGGTCTCCACATCCATATCTACGTATATTATAAATCACACACTAGCAAACATCATACGAGACAAGCAACAATGATATCACCTATTATCCTAAGTCTAGGTTAGCAAATAAGAAAACAAGTAGACTTCAAGCAGACTCAAACAACCAAATAACACTTGTTCCGATGCTAAACTACGCGTAAAAGAGTGAATAAGGAAAGCATGAGGAGTATATGGGTCTAGCCCTCACCTTTACCACAAGTCTGAACTCTCGGCTTGACTTGCTGACGATCCACCCCCGGAAGGAAAAACATGGACTAGGAAACTCGAGTTAGACCTCACCCGGAAACCTGTCAAAAATGGAACCTGCCCGGAAAGGAAACTTTCCTAAAATAGAAACTGCCAAATATGCAAACTTGCCATATTTAGAAAATGTCCAAAAAGGAAACTCGGAACCAGGAAAAACGGGACGAAAAAATGTGAAAAGCTAAAGAAAAGAACCAAAACTGGAAAAATTGGGCCGAACCTGTTAGATCGGACCAAACCGGCTAAACCGGCTGAGGTCGACGACCTAACAAACTCTAACCGGTCGAACCAACTAACTAATCTAACCTAACCGAAGACTAGAAAGGAAAGAAAAGAAAAGAAAGAAAAGATAGACTTACCAGAAAAAGTGTCGGAGCTCGCGGGAACCTTCCAGAAACCGGCCGGCACTCGCCGAAAAAAACTCAGAAAGTTCACCGTAAAAATCCTGGGAACTCGCCGGAAAAGAACTCCGCCAGAGACAGGGGCTAAAGGCTTGTGGGGATTAGCCCGAAACCCGACCCCCTGTACAGAGCATTGCTCTGACTTGTTAAGAAAATAAGAAGGGGAAAGATTATATTTATATTGGAAGGAATGAAGAGAGAGATCATGTTCTTTCTGATGTGAGAATTTTTAAAAAAAATATATAAAGTGGGCTTTTTAATTAAATTGAATTAATGGACATTAAATGGGCAAAGTTAAAAGAAATAAAAAGGCTTTGAACATGAAAAATTAATGGGCCGGGATAGGGATGTTACGTTTACTTTGACTACATTTTTTAGTGTAGAATCCGAAAAATGCTGCCACCGCAACAAGCTATAAGACTATCTTACCCAACATGGTTGGAAAATGAGAAGCAACAATACTTCCATCTTCAACGAAACTCGAAAGTGAAGGGCACATTGTGGTTAGATGAATGATGATGTCTAAGATGGGGATTGACAACCAAGTGAAGTACTTGCTAGGGTACATGGAGCTAGGGAGGTTGTTTAAGATTCGCTATCCTACCTATGTCCAACCAACACTTAAATTCCTAGCCACGATGGACTTCCACCACAAGAACGACTTCGATACTAGCCTTGGATATTTAACCTTTCGGATCAAGAATGGGGAGTATATCATCTCAATGAAAGACTTATTCCGAGTTTATGGGTTCGAAAGAAATAGGAGCAAGATTGGATTCCGAGATGGTTTGGATACAAACAAACTTTGGAGAACAATAACATTTGGAAATTATGTCGAGGATGAAGCTACAATAACCAAGATCCACAATCCAAGGAAATGTTTGATTGATTTAGGGGCAAGTGTGAGCTTAATGTCCTTGACGGTCTCTAAGAGGCTTGGCTACATAAAATTTAAGCCAACAAGGATCTAATTAATATTGGCGGATAGGTCTACTCGATATCAACATGGTATTCTTGAAGATTTTCCATTGATGATTGGTAATTGCGAGGTTCCAACGAACTTTGTAGTCTTGGAAATGGATGAAGAGCCCTTGAACCCTATCATCCTTAGAAGACCTTTTCTTTCAACCGCGGGAGCCATAATCGATGATATCAAGGGTATTCCCCAATCTTTGTGCATGCATATGATTCATTTAGAAGACGAGTCTAAGACCTCAATCAAACCCCAAAGAAGGTTTAACCCTAATCTAAAAGATGTAGTCCGCAAGGAAATATTGAAACTTCTTGAGGCAAACATAATATATTCGATATCGGATAGCACATGGGTCTCTCCCGTGCATGTTTTGCCTAAGAAAGGAGCGGTTATGGTAGTTAAGAATGACAAAGATGAGCTAATCCTTACTAGAACTATGATGGGGCATAGGATGTGTGTTAACTATAGAAAGCTTAATACATCGACTAGAAAAGACCACTTCCCTTTGCCTTTCATTGACTAAATGTTGGAAACATTAGCAAATCGATCTTATTATTTCTTTTTAGACGGTTATTTGTGTTTCTTCCAAATACCCATTCACCCTAAAGACCAAGAGAAAACCACCTTTACTTGCCCTTATGGTACATATGCTTATAGGAGAATGTCCTTCAGTTTATGCAATGCTCCTGCTACTTTTCAAAGATGGATGATGTCCATATTTTATAACTTGATTGAAGAGTGTATGGAGGTCTTCATGGATGATTTTTATATCTATGGAGACTTCTTTGGTGGATGTCTTTCTAATCTTTGTAGGGTATTGAAGAGATGCGAAGAAACCAATCTCGTGCTAAATTGGGAGAAATTCCATTTCATGGTCCAAGAAGGGATAGTACTCGGACATAAAATTTCCAAGAAGGGTATTGAAGTTGATAAAGCTAAGATTGAGGTGATGATGCACTTAGAGCCACCAAGAACGGTCAAAGGAATTCAGAGCTTCTTAGGCTATGCGGGTTTCTATAGGAGGTTTATCAAAGATTTCTTACAAATCGCAAGACCGATGACTAGGCTTCTATGCAAAGATACATCTTTCGAGTTTGATGAAGCGTGTATGAAGGCTTTTGGAAATATAAAGGAAGCCTTGATTTCGGCTCCAATTGTGCAAACTCCGAATTGGGAATTACCTTTTGAGATTGTGTGTGATGCAAGTGATTTCGCCGTTGGTGCGGTCTTGGGATAAAGAAAGGATAAGAAACTTAACGTGATCTACTATGCAAGAATGATGTTAGATGAAGCTCAAACAAAGTATGCCACGACGGAAAAGGAGCTTTTGGCCATAGTATTTGCCTTTGAAAAAAATTTTCTTATATAGTGGGATCAAAGGTGTTAGTATACACAGATCACGCCGCTTTGAGACATTTATTGGCAAAGAAGGATGCTAAGCCAAGGTTATTGAGATGGATTCTCTTCCTACAAAATTTTGATCTTGAAATAAAAGACAAAAAGGGGATTGAGAATGGAGTGGCGGATCACTTGTCAAGGATGAAAATTGATACTTGTCGATAGATCATTTTGAAGGCATTCCTGTCATGACGGGAAGGTATTAAATTTCTTGATGAAATGAAGGCACAGGAGGTTGGGGATGAGTATGTACCACCTCCGACTTACATACCCAAGCCTCTGTATCCTTCCAGATCCTGTCAAAATATCAAGGAACGCGAGTATGAGAAACTTAGGAATCTCGTTGGTGAATTACATGTTCGATTGCCTTTTGTAGAAGCAATCAAGATGGTGCCTTCTCTTAAGAGGTACATGAAAGAGATTCTCTCAGATAGCATGACCCTAGAACAAGGTGCATCGGTTCTTACTGTGGAGTATAGCGCAGTTCTTCAGAATATCACACCGGAGAAATGCGAAGACCCATGTCCTTTTGTTTTGCCTTGCAGGATTGGATCGCTTACCTTCGAGAGATGTCTGTGTGACTTGGGCTCTGGAGTTAGTTTGATGTCGTTGTCTGTCTCGCAGAGGCTGAACATGGTAAACTATAAGCCCACGAAGATGTCCTTGATACTTGCTGATAGATAAATTTGGAAGCCCATAGGTATTCTCGATAACATTCATGTTGGTATTGGGAAAGGCTATGTATACATTGATTTCATAGCATTGGAGCTTGACGAAGAACCCAAGGATCTTATCATCTTAGATAGACCATTCTTATCTACTGCTAGAGCGATTATTGATTTTCAGAATGGTTAGATTGATCTGCAATTGGGTAAGCTAGATGTGCGTTTCAATCTCGAGAAGTCAACCAAGAAGCCTACCATAGATGGGCAAACATTTTGGGTTGACACATTGAATGAGGTGATTGAGGAGGCTGTGGAGGAACCATATACTGAGGAATCTTTCCAAATTTCTTTATCACGAGTTGACAAAGAGAATGGTCTATAGAGTAAAGACGCATTGGAGATAGCTGAAAAGAATGACGTCAAAGAAGTCCTGGATGGATCGATCGATCCCTGTCCATGGATCGATTAATCCCTGTCCATGGATCGATCGATCCCTGTCTCATTTACGAGGCTATATCACACGATTTCAGGTAAGTTTGCTTTTTCCTGTTTCTTTTAATTTTCTTTTCATTTTTATTTGCTAATCACCCCTTCCTTGGATTTGTTTCACACCGAGACGGTGTGAAATAAGTCTGGGGGAGGTTACTTATGTTTTTCTTTTTCTTTTGATGTTGTTAGAGTCATTTTGATATTTTTATTGAGTCAGTTTATGGATTGTTTATGTTTCATGATGATTTCAGACTATTATTTATGTGCAATGCACTTTATTTATATGTTCATTAACTATTTCATTTGGAATTTAAGCACATGCAAACCAGAATAACTCATGACCAAACTCCCCAACAGAAATCTCTAAAACTCATACTTTTATCTGAAATGTTATTAACTCTATTTTATTTGGCTTACAAATGAACTTTAAATGCTTTGATCCAGGAACTTGAAATCAGGAATCAAACCC
>OVAN01004208.1:0-26519 GCA_900406275.1 Anastatica hierochuntica
TCTCCCCGTTAGCAATTTGCAATCCTGATGAAATGATTTCCCTGAGAACACACTGCGCCCAGCGTTTTTCTGTGATTGATTGACAACTGTTATTGCGTGCTTGCTTTCTTTGTTTGATTTTGATATTTGCATCATCTTACCAATAATCTCTTTTCGCTTTAGCCCGTATTTTATTCGTAGTTCTTTGTACGACATTGGTCCTCGTGGATTCAATACCCGAACCACTACAACGTGCTTAACTGTACGCTTGCAGTGATTTCTTGGGTGAAAACCTGAGCCATCACTGGGTTGTCACAATAGAGAATAGCAGGACTAGTTGGTGTAATGTGCATAGAAGTCAAAAGGTTAGTTAACCAAATCAACTCTCTTGTTGTGTTTGCCAAAGCCCTGTACTCAGCTTATGCACTACTAGAGGAGATTCTCTTTTGTTTGCGTGAACGCCATGAAATAAATTATTCTCCCAAGAGGACACAAAAACCATTAACAGAGGGTCTGAGTAGGGCAGGCAGCCCAATCAGAATCTGAGAATGCATTAAGGCGTATTTCAGATGAAGATGAGTAAAACAAGCCTTTGCTTAGATATGCCTGAATGTATCTACAAATCCTATGTGCTACCTGCAGATGAACATATCTAGGAGCTGAGGGATACTGACTCAATTTATTGGCTGCAAAATTTTTATCTGGTCTTGTAATTGTAAGATATAACAATTTTCCAATTAATGCTCTATAAGGTTTAGCAACAAAAAATAAAACACAACTCTCTTTGTGTAATTGAACAGTGGGATCCATTGGTGTGGTTGCAGGTTTAAAACCAAGATATCATGTTTCCTCTAATGTGTCAAGAGCATACTCTCTCTGACAAATAGAGATTCCTTTCTAAGATCTTGTTATTTCCAAACCTAAAAATATTGTGCATGACCTAAATCTTTGATCTAAAAAGCTTTATCAATTATCATTTTCACATCATCGATAAGACTCTCACTTGTAGCAATAGCCATTATATCATCAACATACACAACCACAACTACAAAAGATTTGGAAGGGTGCTTCATAAATATAGTGGTTTCAACCTCAGACTGAAGTAAACCATCTTGGAGTAGAACCTGAGAGAATTAATTGTACCAGCATCTGGATGTTTATTTTAAACCATAAATGGATTTATGTAGTTTACAAACAGCATCAGGAGTTAAAGTAGAACCATTAGGGGGAGTATAACCAGGAGGCAAAAGCATGTATATATCCGCTTCCAAATCACCATGTAGGAAAGCATTTGTGACACCCGTCTTTCAAAGAAACCAACTTTTACTGGCATCTTATCCCTGAAGTAATTTGACTATAACTAGTTTTGCCACTGGAGAAAAAGTGTCAGTGTAACCTACACCTTCCATCTGTGTAGCCTTTAGCAATGAGGTGTGCCTTGTGTCTCGCCAAGGATCCATCTACATTGTATTTTTTCTTATACACTCAACGACAACCCATTGGTTTCTTTTGTTTTGGCAAACAAAAAATTGACCACGTACCATTCTTGAAAAACTGCACGATTTCAACATCTATTGCCTTGCTTAATTAGTAAGATTTTATTGCTTGAGAAAAAATTTTGGGTTCAGTTTCATAGTAATATTAAGGATAAAAGATTGGAAAGGTGTGTTTAGTTTTGAGTAATCAAGGATAGAGGATAAAATATATGGGGTGGTCTTTTTGGTATTTGGTTCTGGGAGATTATCAATGAAGTTACTATGATAGCCAAATAAGAGGGACGCCTAGTGTTTCTGTGAGGTCTGCCTATGTTCACAATTTTATCATTTGTGGCTAAAATATTTGTATCAGAAATCACCCCAGGGCTAGCAATAGATGGAGATGAAAGAATTGTTTTGAGAAGTGGACTGAATAAAAGTATCTAGAATCAAAAGAGGAATAATGGTGGGCTAAAACAAGAAGTTTTGAGTTGCATTCAAAGAAATTTGAAATGGAAATATATCTTAATTGAAGAAAACATTTCTGGAAACAGAAATAAGATGAGAGTCCAGGTCAAAAACTTTGTAGCCCTTATAACATGAGGGGTAACCAAGAAAATCAGAGGGCCTTGTGTGAGACCCTTGCTCAATTTACTTAACAATTTGCGTTTTGATTCGATTTCTAGACAAGTCTTTTTGTTTTTAAGTTAAGCCAATCATCACAGAAACTTTAACTTAACTTAGCATAAATTAAAATTCGAGGTTTTAAATACAAGATCAGTTTGCTATAAGCTATTACAAGTATTGAAACCTTCTACCCTTAACAATTTTAATCCATCCATCCTTCACTCCCAGTCATGGTCTGTGTGCTGCTCAAACAGAGCCATCTTGGCCAAAATCAGAACCTGCATTCACACAGAATGCATCAACAAAGAATTGCTGAGTGAGATCGGTCATCCCATCCCACCAGCCATGCATAGACCAACCAATTTATTAATCAGTTCATAACAAGTTAGTTTTCTTTACGAATTTACACTTAGTTCCAATTTTAATCTTGTAAACATGGCCATCAGACTTAGCAGTTTGAAATAAATTCGGCCAACGACCCTTATTAGCAGAATACTCGGTCATAGGCCATAAGAACAGTGAATACTCGGCCATCGGCCATTAATCAAGCATTCACAACCATTCGACCTTAACAGAAACCTATGTAAGGCTACAGTCACGAACTCACCTTTGCCTTAGACTCAAATGTTCGGTTCAGATGATCGCAGTCAGTCTTGACAGTCGGTTTCGAGGTCAGTCGCCTTGATCAACAAGTCGGCCCAGTCAGATCGTCTCTCTCAAGCCAAATGCCTTAGAATCGCTCTCTATTTTCTTTATGAGTTCTTTTCATGTGAAATGAGAGAAAATCCGTTTATTTTTACTTAAGGTACAAAACTCAGCGTTTTGGCCCACGAAAAACCACCCATAACCGCCCATAACCGTCATGGCGCGTCCATCCTTGGGAAATAACTGTTCTCGCTCAAAACACTTAGGAAAATTCACATTTCCGCGTGAAAACTGCCAAGTAACCGTTCCCGCCAAATCTTTGGGTGAAAATTGGCTAAGTCCCAGCGAGCTTTCCAGTCTCGATCCGACACGAATAACTGCCTTGTCTGAACCATACAATCCTTGTCTGAATCCGACCATCCTGTCTGATCCGACCAGTCCAGTTGCTAAGTCCGAATTAGCCAGCTCGGTTCAGCTCAACTGTCCAGTTCAATCAGCTCATTTCGACTGTCCAACTCAATCTTCCTTTGGAACACTTTGGCTCGGCAGGACCAGTCCATCAAGCTCAGTCCATACCGCCGATTAGATCAGTTCCCTTATACTCGATTTATCTTGACCGGATCCCACACTTGACCAAGCCATCCAATCATCTCCATGATCTTCGCTAAGTCCACATTCAGATTCCCCTTGACTGATTCGGTCTGATCAGAACGATCCTCGATTTGATCTAATCTTTCCCTTTGATCTCAAACTGGACAAGTGACTCATGGTCCATCCATGATCGAGTGGATATGCTTAGCAATGGTCCATCCACGACCAAGTCCAAGGGTTCCATCCAGTCCAACTATACCCACCCCCTTATATAGCAGTACAACCATTTTATGGTCTGCCACTAGTATACATTACATGTGTTTGAGGAGTCATTGAACCACTTTTGGTCTAGCTTTCCAACACTTAATTGAATTTTTATTGTCTTTCTTTTCCAGTTTATCCATCTTTCGTGGACTATTCCTTAGTCTTATTGCATCTTTCATGGATTGTTCCTTATCTTATTTCGATTTTCCGAACGCGGGTGTAACAAGTCTCCCCCCCCCTTTGGATTAGACTCGTCCTCGAGTCTTAGTCTTTTTCAAATCTTCTTTCTGTTTCTCAAACCACTTAGGGAATTCAACTTTCATTCTTTCTTCTGGTTCCCAGGTAACCTCTTCTACTCCATCACAATCCCAAATTACTTTGATCATTTTGATTTTCCTTCTTCTTTTCGCCTTAACCTTTCTGTCCACAACTCGGATTGGTCTTTCTTCAACAGTTAAGTTTTCCTTTAAGTCTGATGGTGATTCAGAAACCACTTTGTGCCTTTCAGAGATGTTTTTCCTTAGCATAGAAATGTGAAAAAAATTGTGGAAAGCGGCCATAGATTGCGGCAACTCCAACTTATAAGCCACCTTTCCAACTCTTTCAAGGATCTTGAACAGACCCATGTATCTTGGACTTAACTTAGCATATAGAGCAGCCCATTCCTTGCCTTTGTAAGTCATTTTTTTCAGATAGACTAAGTCCCCAATAGAAAACTCCAACTCTTTCCTTCTCTTATCTGCATAACTTTTCTGTCTGTCTTGTGACTCTTTCATCTTAACTTTCAGGACTCTGATTCTTTCTGTTGTCTCTTGAACAAAGTCCCTTCCATAGACCCACTTGTCTCCAACACAAAGGTGTTCTACAACGTCGCCCATACAAGGCTTCATATGGCGACATTCCAATGCTAGCTTGATAACTATTATTGTAAGCGAATTCTGCCAAGTGAAGATACTATTCCCACTTGCCGCCCCAGTCCAGAACACAAGCCCTTAGTAAATCCTCAAGTGTCTGGGTTGTTCTTTCCGATTGTCATTCTGTCTTCGGGTGGTAAGCTGTACTCATGTTCACTCTAGTCCCACACTTGTTCTGAAGTGCCTTCGAGAACTGGGAGTAAAACTTTGAATCCTGGTCAGACACAATACTTGCTGGTGCGCTATGCAACCTGACAATCTCTTGTACATACTTCTCAGCCAACACTTCTGCATTATCCTTTTTATTCACTGCCAGAAAATGAGCCGACTTGGTCAGTCTGTCCACTATTACCCAGATCGCATCCTTCTTGTTGCACATTGCCAGACTAGTCACGAAGTCCATTATGATCATGTCCCACTTCCACTCTGTAATCAGTAGACTCTGTAACAGACCACTCGAAACATGATGTTCTGCCTTAATCAGCTGACAAGTAGGACACCCAGCTACCCATGCAGCCACATCTCTCTTCATTCCAACCTAATGATAGTACCTCTTCAGATCCTGATACATCTTTGTCAAACCTTGATGTATCGAGAACTTGGAATGATGTGCTTCCATAAGTATTGCTTCCCTTAACTCTTTTACATTGGGAACACACACCCACCCATTCACCAAAATTGTCCCATTAGTCGAGGTCTGATACTCAGTGTGGTCATTCTTTGCAGCCTTGATGAGATTCTCATCTTCTTTCTAAGCTAATCAAAACCTCGTGAGTAGATCAACTTGATAAGTAGCTCCTAAGCCCAAAGGCTCCAGATTATCTGACAGTGCCGCTAACCGCAAAGTCCCAATCATTCTAACCAATTCTTCCATGTCCTCCTTAGAATCAACAGCCGCCCTCTTCCGACTTAAGGCATCAGCCACAGTGTTAGCTTTATCAGGATGGTAAGCTATATCCTGATCGTAGTCAGGGACCATTTCCATCAATCTCTGCTGTCTAAGGTTCAACTCTGGTTGAGTGAAGATGTACTTCAAACTCTTATGATCAGTGAAGACTTGGACCTTCCCATCGTAAAGATAAGATATCCAAATCTTCAAGGCAAACAGTATTGCCGCCATCTCAAGGTAATGAGTCGGATAATTACGCTCATGCTTCCTTAATTGTCTTGATGCATAGGCAATTTCCTTTCCTTCCCGCATCAGTACACATTCTAATCTAGTTCGTGATGCATCTGTGTACACCGCATAAGGTACCTCTGGTCTCGATAACTCAAGGATTGGAGCGCTTGTAAGCATCTCCTTTAGCCTACAGAAACACTTTTCACAGTCTTTTAACCATGTAATGGGGACGTCTTTCTCAGTCAGTCTAGTCATTTGCTAAGCCATGCTCGCAAAACCCTTCACAAACCTTCTGTAATATCCTACCAACCCAAAGAAACTCCTTATTTCTGAGGCATTTCGTGGCCTTGGCCATTCTGCAATTGCCTTGATCTTTTCGGGGTTCACGGATACTCCCTTATCTGAGACAACATGGCCTAGGAACCCGATTTCCCTTTGCCAAAAACTGCACTTGCTCAGCTTAGCAAACAGTTTGTGTTCCAACAGTCTTTCCATCACCGTCCTCAGATGGTCCTCATGTTCTTCTCGAGTCTTTGAGTAGACCAAGATGTCATCTATGAAGATGATAACCGACTCCTCCAAATAGTCTATGAAGACATTGTTCATCAGCTTCATGAATGTCGTTGGAGCATTTGTTAAACTGAAGGGCATCACCACAAACTCATAGTGCCCATACCTTGTCCGGAAGGCTGTCTTTCAAACATCTGATTCTGCTATCAAAATCTGATAATAACCCGAGGCCAAATCAATCTTTGAAAATCACGTAGCACCTCTAAGTTGGTCCAACAACTCATCAATCCGTGGCAGAGGGTACTTGTTCTTTACTGTCACTATGTTCAATCCTCGGTAATCTATGCATAGCTTGAAGCTACCATCTTTCTTTTTCACAAATAGTACCGGTGCAACCTAAAGTAAACTGCTCAGCCTAATGAATACCTTTTCCAGTAGATCACTCAACTGCTTCTTCAGCTAAGCCATTTCTGCTGGAGCCATTCGATATGGTGCCTTAGAGATTGGAGCTATTCCTGGTTCCATCTCAATAGTAAAGGGGTTCGACCTTCCTGATGGTAATCCAGACAGTGACTGGAACACATTCTCAAAGTCCTTTACCACCAGAATATATTTCATCTCAGCATCTAGACCAACTTCAACAGCAGTGATTTTGGCTAAGTAAGCTTCACAACCCTTCTCAATCATTCTTTCCGCATGCATCGAAGAGATCACCAAGGTCCCAGAAATTGGTCTTATTAATTGATAACTCAAGATTCCTTCGGGAGTCTCAAACCAAACACATCCTCGGCGACAATCCAAATGGGCATTGTACCTTCCTATCCAGTCCATTCCAAGAATCACAACATAGTCTGCCACTGGACAAATCACCAAGTATGTCGGCATGTTCTTTCCATATATCAGAACCGAAACATCTTGGATAATCCCATCAGTATGGATGGCCTGTCCACCAGCTGCCTTAACCAATCCGAAATGCTTCCCAGGTTCATTTTGGAACCCTCCTACCTTAGCCATCTCTGGGCTTACAAAACAGTGAGTAGCCCCAGTGTCAAACATGACATGGGTTGCCACTCCACCCATGAGCAGAGTCCCTACACATGCACCTAGAATGCTAAGAACGCACCCTACTCAAAAAAACATTTCACACAGAAAATTGAAAGAGTAAGGGCGTAAGACTAACCAGTGATCGGACGTGAAGTTTTTGGGTCATTAGTTCCCTGTCCCATTGCATACACCTTTGGCATGATTGCCTGTCTCTTTGGCGGCGGTGGCAGTCCATCATTTGCTTGTTTCCCTGGCTGCCCCAACTTAGGACACTGTAACGTAAAGTGACCAACTTCTCAACAGTTGTAGCATGTCTTAGTTGGTACAGTTCTTCCCTGATCTTTAACCCTTTGGTCTTGTTCTGGCCACTCTCGGACCTTATGTTCTAGGCTTCCACAACGGTGGCAAGCTCCAGTTACAGCTCGACACACTCCTCCATGCATCTTTCCACAGGTTGGACATGCACTACGTCTCCAACTTTGCTTACCAGAACCAGCAGTCTGGGTCTGCTGAAACTTCCTTTTATTTCCAAAAGCATTTCCACCCTGATTCTTATGTCCAAACCCAATCTGTAACTTGTTTTCCTCTTTAATCCCACTTTCCAACAGAGCTGTTTTTTCCACCAGTTTCAAAACTGAAGCATAGTTTCGTACTAAGCAGCGATTGCAAAGATCGATTCTTAATCCACGCATAAACCTTCTGACTTGTACTTTTTCATCCTCAAGTTCTTTTCCACCATAAATCTTAAGACTATTGAACTTAGTCTCATACTCCCTCACAATCATGCTGCCTTGTTCCAAATCCAGGAACTCAGCTTCCAGCTTATCAAAAGCTTCTGGTAGAAAGTATTTGGATTGGAAGAGTTCATTGAATATCCCCAAAGTACAGTTTCGATACTCCCTCTTAGATGCCAGACCCTTCCACCAGGTATGAGCATCACCTTCCAGATAATGGACTACTATGTCCTTCTTATAAGTCTCTAGGCAACGAATGGAGTTGAAGTTCCTTTCCAGCCTATCAGCCCACTTATCTGCCTAAATCACATTCGCACCACCAGCGAAGAACTTCGTTCCCAGTCTCTGCATATGATCCATCACCTTAAGGTAGGATGGAATCCTCGGCTCTGGGGCATCCTCCACGTTCACCACAACAGTCTCATTTGCAACAGGCGCTGCAACAGGTGGCGATGCCATAGGTGCTGGTGCAACAGCAGGCAACCTTTCCAACACTTGTGCAAGCATCATCAGCATAGCGTGTAGACCCATAGGGTTAGTGTTAGCTGCCTCCTCCATTGCATCCCTCTCATTTCCCGCAGCAGGATCAAATTCAGCCTGATTCATTGCTTGATAAGTTCCTATTCCAGCCCCAGTCTCAGTACCAACACCAGTCTGCTCAACACGAGTCTCGAGCTGACCACCCACTGCTCTGGTCGGATCAACTCTAGAAGTCCCTTCACTTTCATTGGGAGCAGTTTGCTTTCTTCTTCCACTTTTAGCCATCATCACGATTCAAACTAGTTAACTAAGTTAGTCTTTATACTAACTTAGTTCCACACAGATTACAGCCTTACCGCGATACCTTGGCTTGGAAGGATGGATTTCTGTCTCATTAACACACTAAACTAAAGAATCTTTTCTAGAATCAACCACGCTCTGATACCAACTTGTGAGACCCTTGCTAAAATTTACTTAACAATTTGTGTTTTGATTCGATTTCTGGACAAGATTTTTCGTTTTTTAAATTAAGTTAATCATCACAGAAACTTTAACTGAACTTAGCATAGATTAAAATTCGAGGTTTTCAATACAAGATCAGTTTGCTATAAGCTATTACAAGTTTTGAAACCTTCTACCCTTAACAATTTTAATCCATCAATCCTTCACTCCCAGCCATGGCCGTGTGCTGCTCAAATAGAGCCATCTTGGCCAGAATCAGAATTTGCATTCAAACAGAATGCATCAGCAAAGAATTGCTTAGTGAGATCGGTCATCCCATCCCATCAGCCATGCATAGATCAAACAGTTTATTAATCAGTTCATAACAAGTTAGTTTTCTTTACGAATATACACTTAGTTCTAGTTTTAATCATGTAAATCCGGCCATCAGCCTTAGCAGTGTGAAATGAATTCGGCCAACGACCCTTATTAGCAGAATACTCGGCCATCGGCCATAAGAATAGTGAATACTCGGCCATCGGCCATCAATCAAGCATTCACGGCCATTCGGTCTTCACAGAAACCTATGTAAGGCTATAATCACGAACTCACCTTTGCCTTAGACTCAAATGTTCGGTTCAGATGATTGCAGTCAGTCTCGACAGTCGGTTCCACGGTCAGTCACCTTGATCAACAATTCGGCCCAGTCAGATTGTCTCTCTCAAGCCAAATGCCTTAGAATCGCTCTCTGTTTTCTTTCTGAGTTCTTTTCGTGTGAGATGAGAGAAAATCCTTTTATTTTTACTTAAGGCACAAAACTCACTTAGGCAAATCCTTTTTGTTTTGGCCCACGAAAAATCGCCCATAACCGTCCATAAACGCCTATAACCGTCCAGACACGTCCATCTTTGAGAAATAAATGTTTCCGCTCAAAACACTTAGGCAAATTCACATTTCCACGTGAAAACTGCCAAGTAACCGTTCTCACCAAATCTTTGGGCAAAAATTGGCTAAGTCCCAGCGAGCTTCCCAGTCTCGATCCGACAGAAATAACTACCTTGTCTGAACCAGACAATCCTTGTCTAAATCCGACCATCCTGGTCTGATCCGACCAGTCCAGCTGCTAAGTCTGAATTAGCCAGCTCAGTTTAGCTCAACTGCCCAATTTAGTCAACTCAGTTCGACTGTCCAGCTCAATCTTCCTTATGCACACTTTGGCTCGGCTAGACCAGTCCATCCAGCTCAGTCCAGTCCGCTGATCAGATCAGTTCCCTTATACTCGATTTATGTTGACCGGATCCCACGCTTGACCAAGCCATCCGATCATCTCCATGATCTTGGCTAAGTCCACATTGGGATTCCCCTTGACTGATTCAGTCTGATCAGAACAATCCTCGATTCGATCCAATCATTCGCATTGATCTCAAACTGGACAAGTGACTCATGGTCCATCCATGATCGAGTGGGTATGTTTAGCTATGGTCCATCCACGACCAAGTCCAGGGGTTCCATCCAGTCCAACTATACCCACCCCCTTATATAGCATTACAACCATTTTATGGTCTGCTACCAATATACATTACAGTTGTTTGGGAGTCACTGAACCACTTCTGGTCCAGCTTTCCAACACTTAGACAAACTTTTATTGTATTTCTTTCCAGTTTATGTATCTTTTGTGGACTGTTCCTTAGTCTTATTGCATCTTTCGTGGACTGTTCTTTAGTCTTATTCCGATTTTCTGAACGCGGGTGTTACACCTTGCTCTAGGAGAAAACTTGTTTCTATCTTTTGGAAAGGTAGAAACATAGCAAATACAACCAAAAGATTTGAGATGAGTATAGGATGGATTTTGTGATGAAAAAGTTCAAAAGAGTTTTATTTTGTAATAAGGGAGGAGTTCTGTTTATGAGGTAAATGTTTATAGGTATACAATCACTCCAACAGGGAAGAGGAATGTTTGATTGAAATAAGAGAGCTCTAGTCATATTGAGAATGTGTTGTTGCTTCCTCCCCACAACTGAATTCTGTTGAAGATTATCAAAACAGGAGCATTATTAGATCTAATGGCTTTGACTGTAGTCTTAAGCTTAGTTTCAATAGGAGTAACAAAATCTAGAAAGTGTTTAAGAACAACAAACTTTTGTTTTAAAAGGTAAATCCAAGTGGATCTTATATAATCATCCACAATAGTAAGAAAGAAACGAAAACCCTCAACAAACTCAATAGAAAAGGACCCCAAACATCCAAATGAACAAGGTCAAAAGGTTTCAAAGACATATTATTGAATGAGTATGATCCTCTATCTTATTTTAGCCAAATGGCAAGTTTTACATTGAGTATGATCCTCTATCTTATTTTTAGGCAAAGAGAGATCAGAAGAAAGAGTATGCAACTTTAAAAAGGATGGGTGACCAAAGCTTTGATGCAAAAAAAAGTTTCTGAAGTAGTAATGTTGAAAATGAAGACCGATGAAGGAATCATAGAAGATTTGCTTTCTGATAGGTCTAGGAAATAAAGCTTTTTGTGTAATTACCCTTCCCAATCACCAAGCCATGAATATACTCCTAAATTATACAAAAAGTAGGATTAAAGGTGACTGATTGGGATAAGTAAAGAACTTACACTAATCAGACTTACATGGAAAGAGGGAGCAAAAAAAGAAATTGTGAAGAATGAGATGATCTGATATTTTGATGGTTCCTATTTGGTTTATTGTTATAGTTAAACCATTAGGAAGAACCACATTTATGCCAGAGACATTAGTACTTGTTGTGAACATAGACATGCAACTACATACATGAGAGGTGCCACCTGAATCTATTATCCAAGCATTGAAAGTAAGGCTAGGTTCCATCATGGTATTGAAAATAGGAAAGTAATTGGTACCTGCATCATCAGAGATATGAGCAGTTAGGTGAGCATTGTTCTCTTTCTCAGTAATTATTGGCACTAGACATTGAACTTGAACTTGAGGGTTAAGCTAGCTGGCCAACTGTTGTATTTGTTCTGCAGATAATTGTGCTAAGGCTGATGAAACCTTATAAAAATGATCTTAAACTTCAAGATTTGCTGTCAAACCGAAAGCAACCATATTACTCTTATTTCCTTGATACGATGGTTGGATTTCAGGCTTGAAATTTTTATTGAAGTTCTGTGAAACAACATCAGGAGAAGAAAACTGTCTTGAATCTTTTGGTTTAACATCATAAGAGTTTTGACCAAATTCCCTAGGCACATTCTGTGGATACTGAAAATTTGTAAACTTGTAACCTGGAGGAAAAACATGCACCTTGTAACATTTCTTAACCATATGCCCGTGCCTCCACAATATACACTATGGCCTTGGTCTTTATCTATTTCCCCACCCATTAGACATGGCAGTATTTAAATTTTCTTCATGAAAAGAAGGTTGTGGTGAGTATTGTGCAGACGTTTAAAAAACAACAAAATGTGCATCAGCTATATGTTTGATGATAAATTGGTGTTCACGTTGAATGACCAAATTGAAAGTTTTCTTTAGATCAGGGAGTGGATCCATCATTATAATTTGACTTCTGACAGTGTCATATGCATCATTCAAGCCAAACAAAAACTTCCTCACAATACTTCTCTCAAAGATTGCATGTCATTGCACATCCAAATGACAAACACAATTAACATAATTACAATTCGGATTTGCCTGTGTTGCCTTCATTTCTTCCCAGATAATAACCATCTTATTGTAGTTCATATCTACATCCATAAAAACTTTGACGCGATTGTTAAGTTGTTGTTCCACATAGTATAATCTTGGAGAATTGTTCTGGTTAAACCGTTTGATCAGATTCTTCCATATTTCACTAGCAGTCTTAACACACAGTATGCTTTGCCCTATTGACTTTGAAACAGATTTCATAAGCCAGGAATGTACCACATCGTTGTAACAAGACCAAGCAGATGCATTGGGATGAGTATCCAGAGGTTTAGCCATAGATCCATCAATGAATCCCAACTTATTTATGTCGTTAAGCGCCATTCACATGAATTGTTCCCAAGAGTTAAAATCAGCCGCTCCAGTAAATCGGTTTGAGACAAGAGTGAGACCAGAATGATCGTTGCCTCCAAGAAAATAGGGGTTCTCATAGGATTCGCTATTTATCGGCATCGCTAGAAGAAAAATATTCAGAAATTGATCCGAGAAAGGAACGAATTGAATTCAACATAGGTCAAAGAATGAAAAGAATAAGAGGATTGTAAAAAAAATTAAGCCCAATAGATCGACAATGAGTTTAAAAAAGAAGAATAAGAAATGTAATTTAAAAACCTCAACTGGAGAAGCACTTATCAAGACGAAGAAGATGAAGCGTGGATCAAAACACGATCTAATACCATATCAGATCTTCGCAGAGAGAGAGAAAAGAGAGCTAGAGAAGAGTAAAGTAAAAATTATTTTTTTTATTAACTTAATGAAATTGTACAAGAGTCTTTTATATATACAAGCTCTGATAACAAATTGTAACAAACTAGTTAACAACTATAAGAAACTAGTATTTACAATATAATATAATATTACACTATAGCTATGTTTTCCATAATTAGTTAGGACTCTACTATTAACAGTAACGAAATTCAAGCTTATTTTAGACAAAATGGATCTTAAGAAGAAAAAAATACATGTAAAAAAAGAAGAGTGTTGCATCTTTTTCATATTTTCAGGTTGTATGCAACATTCGAATAGAAAAGAAAATACTGTTTATTTTAAAACAACTCATTCCATGGAAAATTACATATGGGCATTCAATTCTTAAAGCCAAAATTATTGATTTATTTGAAATGATAATGGTTTTTGACAATGGTCCGTATAATCTCACCGACTAGTAAAATTCGGTACGGAAGCTTTTTAGGTTGTAGTCTTGTCTCGAATAGGAATTCATCTTGAAAAGAGATTCATCTTCGACTTACAATTTTTAACCGGTGTCTATACGGCCGAATTTTAGAATACTTGGCTCCTAAGATGATTATGTATTGATTATCACAAGAGATTGAGTTGCATTTATACAAGAGTTAAGCCTTATAATCTAGAGATTTTGTATGATATACAAGACTGATATAATAAGATATTAATAATATGTTTCATCAAGATAGACTGAGGGACGACAGACCAATCTTGATGCGGAGCGGTGTGAACTTGGAGTGAGGTAACAACTTGGTTAATGCATCCACAAGTTGATCATTGATGAATTTGGTATGACTAAATGTAATCCAAGCAACACCTCTTGTAACTTCAATTCCAAGAAAATAACTCAAATCTCCTATGTCTTTGAGAGAAAATCGAAATGAAAGAGTGTTGATAAAAAGTTGAACATGTTCATGAGAGTTACCTGTCACAACGATGTCATCGATGTATATCGAGACACTTAGTACAAAACAAGGAGGTATTGCCAACATAGATATAGAATCCCACTTCCACGAGAAAGGTACACAAACCATTGTACCAAGCTCTCAAGCTTGTTTGAACACATAAATTGCTTTAACAAATTTGAAAAATATGATTCAATTTGTCTTTATCAACTAACCCTGATGGCTGCTCCATATAGACATTTTCTTTGAGATAACCTTGCAAGAACGCATTACTAACATCAGGTTGACGTAGAACCCCACCACGAGTCGTTGCTTGCCCAATAACAATCCGTATTGTTGGATATTTAACAACCAAACTAAAAGTATCAAACTAATCAATGCCAAGTCATTGATTGTAGCCTTTAGCGATCAATCCTGACCTGAACTATTCAATAGAGCGTTATGCTTTCTGTTTGATTCTAAACACCCATCGGCAATCACTAAACTACAACTCAGATCTCGAGGAGTCAGATTCCACGTACAATGTTGTAGCAGTGAATTTATCTCATCACCAATAAATTTTAACCATCGTTCATCTTTAAGAGCCTAAACATAGGTTTTTAGCTTTGTACCTTCATCACGAGGCACGATAGTACTCAAGGCATATCGTGGATTACACTTGACAATTTGATTCTTCAACCTGGTAACCATTTGATGCATATTCGAAGCCCAATCAAAGGAGATACCTGCCATGAGTTCCAAAACAGAGCCAGCTGCTTTTTTCAAGTGCTCAAAGGTTGCAGGAAGCTCCCTTGCAGGGCCAGATTCAATTGCAGGTGATGGCGAAAGTATCGGAGGTGAGGCATTGTCACTCAAGGGCACGACACAAGAGCTGGAGTGTATGATACTGGTAGAGGCATAATCGAAAAAGAGAAATCCAGTTGAGATTTAGAAAAAAAATCAGAGGACAACGACATTTGTTTGATTGAAAAGGAACGACCTTCAAAGAATTCAATATGTCGGGAAGTATACACCCTTCGGTTTTCAACATTCATAGCACAAATAAGCACTTTAACTGAGTGAATAGCCAACAAAAAAAAGCAGCGGAGTAAGAATCAAATTTTTGAGATGAGTATGGACGCAATCATGGATAACGTAGGCATCCAAAAACGCGAAGTTTAGAATAGTATGGTTGCTCTTGGAAAAGAAGTTGATATGGTATCTAAAAATTAAAATGAGAGCATGGAAGAAGATTGATTAAATAGAAGCAAGTAGCAGACACAAATGACCAATACTCCTGAGACATACGAGCATGAGATAAAAGAGCTAAGCCAGTTTTTAACGATATATCAATGCTTACGCTCTGAAATTTCGATATGTTCGAGTTATGTGGAGCTAAACTTGAATGATATACACAATTCTTTGACAGAAAATGTGTCAATACTTGAATCTCCATTTATGGAGTTAAAGGTAATAACACGAAACTAAAGCTGATTCTCAACAAGTTCTTAAAAAAGTGTAAACGTTTCAAAAACTTTTGATTTGCATTTAAGTGGATAAAATCACATGTACCACGTAAAATGATCAATCAAAACCAGATAATTATTGTAACCATCAAACGAATAAACCCGATATTCTAAACATCATAGTAAATAATTTCAAGTTGTTTAGAAGAGAAAATAATGTTTGTTTCAAAATTTTGTTTGTGGCTTTTATTGATCGAATAAGAATTGCATAAGAAAGAAGCATGAAATTTTTTAGAAAAAGGTAAAGAACAAGAAGAAAGTACTTGATTTAAAACATCAGAGGAACAATGATCAAGACGTGAGTGCCATTCAATCATTGATATTTTGACTGTAGAAAGAACTCTAAATTTTGTTGACAGAGGCACAAAATCAAGTTACTTATACATTTCATTCCTAGTGCGTCCGGTTTTGAGAAGTGCCCCCGTGGTTAGCCTCATTACCTGATAAGACCATTGATCAAAAGTAATGGAAACACCATTATCAACACATGTTTGTCATATAAACATCAAGTTCTTCTCAATGTTTGGAACATATAGTACAATATTCAAAACAATTGAGCTAGATGGCAAGGAACGTGTCGTAAAACCAGTGTGTCGTATTGCGTGTCCTGAACCATTTTCAATTACCACAACCTCATTCCCTTGATACGATGAACGCAGTGACATATTCTACAAGTCAGATCTAACATGTCACGATGAACTAGAATCAAGCAGTCAAGAAGGGGGATCATGAGTAGTTTGAGGAAATGTAGTATGATAAGCACGAGACTTCGCAGACAATGTTGCTGAATGATACACCAGCGACTCATCTACAGCAATAAGACGAAAACGAACACACCTTTGTGCACTATGACCCTGAACCCCACAAGTCTGGGATTTATTCAAGTAAGGCTCAAAGCACGCTTATGACAAAGAGGTCATGATGCAAACGATAAATATTGTGGACGTGGAGCACAGTTATGCAACCTAAAGTTTGATTTGATCAATTCATGGCTACGTTTTTTGTGAGCGGAAAGCTTTGCGTCAGGTGAGAACAGAGAAGAGTTGCTTTCATGTTGACAAGTTTGTCACAAAGTTCAACAAGAGAAGGGAGCGGAGCACGACCGTTTATTTTCTCCACAATACCACGATAGTCATTATCAAGACCATCGAGAATACATTCAATAATGTCTTAATGATCAAGAGGTGTACCAAGTAAAGCCAAATGATTATTTTATTTCAAATTTTATTATAAATTATTTTCAAATAAAAAAAGACATTCAAATGTTTAAAACCCAACTATTTTTTTACATTTTTAGGTAAATTTTATTTTATTTTATTATATAATTAATATTAACTATTTTTTGTCGTGTAAATCTTTGTTCTATTCTTAATATATGTATACAAATTATTGTAATACGGAATTATAATTCACTTTTTCTGTATCTACATAAAATCACAATTTTACTTAGTAGTAATAAAAAAGACAAATATTTTTTTTAACGGTAACTTAGCAATATTATTTAATCCCTCCAAATTTTTTTTATTTGAATATATATTTCTTTTCAAAGTTTTATGAAGGATTATACTTCAAATTTCTACTATATTGATTATATTCATCAGTGGATTGTTGACCTTTGCTACATCTTTTTAGTTGTTCTTTAATCTACATTATGTGACCATGTGAAGGTCTTCCATAAGTGCATCACAGTGTGTTCCATGCTTTATGCGATATTGTTGCAGTGGATTGAAGAGGTTATAGCTGTATTGAAATCAAACTTAACAAGGCAGAGAAAATCAATTTGGCATGTCTACACCACGCCGTATATGATGGATTCGGCGTTGTCAAGTTATTGATTTGAACAGTAGCTGATGGGATTGAAGCATCATTTGTGATGTATTGCTTCAAGTTGTAACCATCGAGAAACATGGAGACTTGGAGACTCCAAGTGATATAATTGGAGAGTGTGAGACGTGTCACAGAACTCAAATTGATAGAATGAATAGGGTCTTGAGGATCATTTTGATTATCGATTATTGGTGGTGGTGGTGAGAACTCATGGAACCAGAGGTTTGAGAAGCCATGGAAGGCGTAAAAAAGAAAAGTTACAGAAACTTTAAAGAGATCTAAGCTCTGATACCATATAAGGAGGATGATTGTGTATTGATTATCACAAGAAATCAAGTTACGTTTATACAAGAGTTGAGTCATATAATCCAGAGATTCTATAAGATATATGAAATATGATATGTTAACTACTTCAATACCTGCAACGAACCTGATTCAAACCAAACACATAGACGAATATGGATTCAGCTTAAGAGTCAAAGAATGATTTTGAATTTGACTAGTGTTAAGGATTATGTCTTGGAACATTATTGTTGGACGAAGAAGCCAAAGTGGAGAATTTTCGCAAGTTGTTCAGGTAACTCAATTTCAAATATGAATTGATTGTTGTCTATTTTTGTTTCTATCTTCTTCAACTTCGGAACACTAATTGAGTTGATCGTATTTTTCTAAAAAATATCGCTTTAGATTTGGTGAAAAGAAAATTTATGTAATGAAATACATAAATTTTCATAGAAAAGATACCTTACTTTAGTATTTTTTTATTGAAATATCGAAGGTGTTCGTATGGTTTTCATTTATATTTTCAGAAGTGAATGACATGTTTGTGACAAGATATCTTCAATCTATAGGCACAATCTATAGATTCAAAACATTGACATTCCAAATCCTAGACTACCAAACTTAATTTCTTAAGAAATCTATCAAAAACGCTAAGAATATGTCAAATCTATAGGCTTAACTTCTTCTTCGTTGAAGATACGCAATCCGAAACCGGTTTAGGCATACCATTTACCCCTTTACTCGAGAAAAATAAATTACCATGCTTGAGATCTTTTCAAATCATACCTGTGAAAATGACAAACCTTAATAACTTTCATGTGGACCTAATGATTTCAGCAACAACTCTCTCTGAGTAATGTTCCTAAGCTATGATCCTATACAATTCCATCAATAAATGTACGAAATATTTTTCCTCATAGGCACCTTTGATCTCAACGATGTTTGGCTGTCTAGACAGATGCTGCCCCATCCAAACCTCCCTTTCCACATACTCTTTGTCTTGCGTACTGATTAACTTCCTCACATAATCGATTTAGCTGATTTGAGGGTATGGGTTGCTCGGGGGACTTGAAGAACAATGTTGTAATGAATTTGTCAGATTTGAGCTCATTCCGGCATCGTTGACTCTGCATCCTTGATTTTCCGACGTTTACTGCTGAAGCCATCCATTATGTGAGGAGGAAATTTTTGAAGGGATGAGTTTTGAGAGGCTTGAAAGAGAGAATATAAGTGAAGATGGTAAGTCGTTATTACGTACGAATGCTTAGGAGAAGATAATTAACTCTTAGTTGCTATGTGAAGTAAAAAAGGATATAATGGTGAGAAAAGAAAATACATTTGTGGCATTTGGATTGATAGTAAACATCTAAAAAGTTGCGAGATGAGCGATTTACTTAGACATGCGATACCCTTGTTGTGCTTCGTAGAATATGACAGACAATTTTAGAAGTTAGGAAGTTATGATGTGATGTGGATATTCTAAAAGGGTTCAATTCGTCCATTATGTAATTAGTTGAGGAAAATATAATACTTTAATGGACAATTCTCATATTTACCACTAAGTTAAGTTTTTTTGACAAAATCTACCACATAAGATTTTGTTTCTAGACTATCTTTCTCATTGAACCATTTAACCAAAATATCCCTGAAAAGTACACGCACTTTCCTACGTGCAAAACACTGAAACACGATGAAATCTTTGATATTTTCATCGAAAGATGACGAACTTCCCTCGAACAACGATATGTTCTCTCATCGATGTTGATAGCCTCTCGTCGAACTCTCATCTGTCACTCTCTTTTTTGAATCCCTCCACCGCCTCTCTCTTCTCAAACTTTTATTTTGACCCAATCTTCTCTTGCCCTTTCACAGCCACACCAATTCCAATGACATCGAATGCGGGATCATTTTCTATAATACACTTTATGGTAAAAAGTTAATACACCATAAATTTGAATCTCCATACACTTTGCACTCGTCATTAAACATGTAATTCCCTTTTTACCCTTGTTTTAAATAAATAATATTAAAATTAAACACCATAAACAAAAATAGTAGGGTCCACGTGAGTCCTTTTTCCAACAGCAAAAGCATCATCAGTTTCTCTCTTATAAAATATAAATTTGATTCAATAATTTTTTATTTTAATTTTAAAAAATTAAACAAAATATATATTTTTTTCGGCAAAGGTTCCATTTCATTTCATAAGCCCATTGGACCAATTTTACAACCGATTTTGGGCCATTTTTACATAGATTTTGTATTAAATTAAAAAACCCTATCGAAGAAGATAATAAAACATCGCAAAGGGGAGAATTGGTTTTATCTTCTTCTAAGCGTCACTCCACACCCCACGTATCATCAGGTCATCCCATGGCAGTTGCCACGCAGCAATTGCATATTCATTGCCTTAGAATCAGTGAAGAAGTTCTTCGGTCACCGCCATAGAGCTCCTCCTCCATGTCGTGAGATGGCGTCGACAAGACTCTTTGATTCTCCGAAATCTGTTTTGGAACCATTTCTCTTATCTTCCTTCTCTACATATGTTATCTGCTTGCTAATTTCATCCTGTTAAAATCACTAATATCATCTCTCTACAAGAAGGATTTGCCCCCAAATCAAGTCAAATAGAAGCTGGATTTTAATTTGACAATAACGTCGAGAAAGGCAACCATTGATGAAGAGAAAATTGGTGATCAAACATTCAAAAGATTAGTATAAATATCACACGAAAAAAGAAGCAAAGATTTTAAATCAAAATAATTAAAGATGGGATTTAGGAGCAAAACTCCGATTTGGGGCGTTCATAACAAAATTCGATCTCTCAGAGACCAAAAGACGATCTAATCTAAAGAGTAGAACCAGAAGATTTATTCAACCAGTCTTAACATGCAAAACTAAGGGTGTACCCATCCGATTTGAACATGGCTAAGCACAACAACACTTATGTAGATCTTGATATTGAAGTTAAAATCATACATAGCCAAAAAGAAAGTAGGCGGTAAAATCTTGACTAAGAAAAAACCAATCGAAAAAGACCGACGCCAGAGGCAAAACCACCGATGTTGGAGAAGACGATCACGAAATTTCGCTCAGAAGACTCGAGGAGGCGTATTTCTTTAACGTGTCATGTTTTTCAAAAAAATATTTCTATAAATCAATTTTAATTTGGATTAAATTCTATTTCAATTTAGTTTAAAATTTTCAATTTGGATTCAAAATTAGTTTCGTATGGATCAGGATAAAACAAATACAAAAAGTATTAGTTTTGACTAATATTATTCATATATATTTTATATATACTAAAATAAAATATTTTTATAAATATTTTTACTTTTATGTTGTTCAATTTAATAATATTTACGTTTAATAAATTTTGAATACACATGTACAATTATTAATTAGTTTGGTTTAATTCATATTTTTTAAAGTTCAGTTTTACTGTTTTTGAAAAAATAAATGATATTTAAATATAAATTCTACATTAAATTTTTGGGTCATTTGCTAAAATACATTAGAATTTGAAGTCAAACACAAACATACCCTCTTTTTCTCCATTTTTTTTTTTCAAAATCCCAAGATTTACCTTTCAAAATTGGGGTTATAACAAAACTGCCATTATGTTTTTTTTTAGTTTGCAAAAAATTAAGGGAAAAGTAAATGACATAAAAACAAAAGAAAATCCTTGGATATTCACGAAAGTGTCATTCTCATCAATGTTAACGTACACGACAACCACAAACGACAGAGAGTAAATTGAGTTGTTGCACCAGTTTTTTCGCCATTAAAGCTCAAGAATATAGCTCACCAAACGTTACAAGTCTTATCTCTCCTCTTTCTCCCTTTTCTTCACAGTTTTCAAATCAAAATTTCAACAAATCGTTCAATCGTTCAACAAATACGACTAGACTTGCTAGGTTTCGGAGGCTAAAAACGATCTCAAAACGAAAAACGGTAAGATTCTAGCATATCATCGATTTTTAGATCTAAATCATATTTCAGACTTCATATAAGGTCTAATGTGAATCGTAAAGTTAATGTCACGTATAATGGGGTATTTCTGCAATTGACTTTTATGCTAATCAGACTCTACTTGAAATATGGAAATTTCAATGCAAAAAAAAGACAACTAGATCAGACTTCTTTACGAAATCTAATATACAAAGAGAGTACTTTTGCAATTGACAGAAATTAGCCAAAAGTTTGACTTTATATTCAGACCTCTTATGTAGTCTATAACAAAACCGATAGATTTTGACAAAAAAATTGACTTTTGTTCAGCTGTTAATGAAGTTTGATAAGAAAAGAGGGTAGTTTTAGTATTTGACCAAAAAATTGAAAGACTGACATGAGGTCCAAGATTAAGCAAAGAAATCTCATATTATTTTTTAAGGCTGAAGTGCCTGAAATTTTCTAGACTGCAGCAGAAGTCTCAAGTACGAGATTTAGTCAAACCTGAGTTTTCTCAATAGCCCAATTCTTAGTTATCAAATTATTGACAGACTTCATCAGATGTCTGAATTTTTTCAGACTTCTAGAAGAAGTATGCGGGAAAAATCCAACGATGGTCAATTGCAAAACTACTCCATACATTACTTCAGACTTCGGCGAGAAGTCTTATATAATTCAGACTTCTGACTGAAGTCCGATAACAAAGTCAGCGTTTGGTCAATTGCAAAAAAATTCCCTGTTCTCCAGGTCAAACTTCTTTTGCATTATGAACAAAAGTCAACGTTTTAGTCAATTGCAAAAATACACTAAAAAGTTAACTACTCAGATTGGAAAATTAACTACTCTAACGTACATTTATTGGAGTTGCAATAATACCCATTTTTCAGAGTGCAGTAGGAGTTTGAAAGTCGCATTTCATCAAACGTCTATTGCAGTCTATGATCCTTTTTTTTTATAAAAACGCATTTTTGGTACTATTATTATAAATTTCCTTAATTTTTTTTATTTTTAGAATGTGTTTTACATGTATCTTTTTCTAATGTGTTAGTTTGACATGCTTATGTATGGTAATTATTTTGAATCAATTTTAGAAGTATATTAGTAAGTAAGGTTATAAATTCAGACTTCTCAAAGAAGTCTGACAAATCTTATTATGTGAATCTAAGAATGTTAGCCAATGTGGTTTATCATTTTTGTTTCTTTTGCAGATAGTGGTTCTGTTACCCATTGTTTATGGAGAGTGGGTGCGGAGAGACTGAACTTGGCATTTTGTGGTTGATAATCTCAAAGGAGGGCGAATGTTCACTTTGCTTGATGGTTGTAGACATCGTGAACTTGTTGCGATCACACAAGATGACTATATGTTGGAAAAGAAAACTGACTTTGTTGAGTTATCATATCCATTGCCGGAAATAATTTTGAAAAAATGGGTCCGGATAGCCGTCCTATTTATGTCACAAATGATAAACAAGTACAAAGCATGGTCGAGTTAGCTAGTACACATTTACTCCGTCTTTGTGTCTCCAGCCGATCCAATATGGATATTGAAAGTAAAGAAGACGTGAATGGAGTTCGATTACTAAAAAAGATGAATGTGGAAACCTAGATGAAGATGACGAAGAATGGAAAGAGGATGATGTTGTTGGTAACTTGGATGCGGATGAGAAGGTTTTCATGAGACACAATGAGACTTACTGTGAAGATGTTGATTACACCACCTATGGGAAAGTGAAAGATGAAGATATGGAAGTAGATCAAGGATGACACTGGGATCTATTAGCAACCCATAGAAGAACCTTGTGAAGATCTCTCACTTGTTGATTGTGAAGGAAATGAGGAAAACTCCATCAACATGAAAAAGGTTTCAAGCAAAGAGGAAACAACACTAGAAGACATTTATTTTACAATAGAAGAAGAAGAGATCATAGAAGAATTTGAGAAGCTCTTTGGATGTTCTAGTGATGAAGATTTGAATGCCAAGCTTGAAATGAATGAGGAAAAGAGATGGAGTATTTCATCCAAAGAAAAAGAAGATGTGTGATCCATTGCCACAAAGGATACCAAGGGTAAAGAGCCTAAGGAGAAAGAGGATGTGAACTTTGAACAACCTTCAAAAAGAGTTCAAGAAGAAGAATCTCCTATGGTACAACCCTTTGACAAGCATCTAAATGCAATCTCCATGAAAGAAGGAAGGAGACTAAATGATCCAAGAAACATACTCTTTAAGGAGATAAGGATGAATGAGTTTAGGGGGTGGTTCTACGATGAGTATGAGCCGGGTGATCCATGGTCTCATCAAGAGAACCTAAAAGGAAAGTCAAGCAAATGGACTTTAAACAAAGCGCACTTGGGAGGCAATCTCATGAATATCCTTTATATTATGCTTGTGTCTTTGTTGGCTTGAAAATATTTTTAGGGAAATTAGAAGCTTGTAGCCCTTTGAGTTGAGCTTAATGATTTAAGATGCTTTCTAAATCCAATTTCCTAATGACGATTTAAATTTAATTTAGACACTTGATTAGGGACGCCGAAGAGTAGTGTTTATGCATGAACTTGATTTATGTGGTATTATATTAGCATTGGATTGGTGCATTTTATCTAAGCTTTGGGATAAATGGCTAGTTCCTAAGATACTTGTTTGAATACATGAATAATTTGAAATAGACATAACCTAGGAAAATGTCTAGTTCAAGAACTCGATTTTGATTTTGTCTTAAGAAATGAATTTGACATGATTGCTTAGGAAAGCGAATGTTGATTTAAGCTTGAGTTTGGAAGTTGTTTTAATGATTTTTGCTAAGTTGATTTGAGTAGAACCGATTGAGTATTGGCTTTTGCTTGAAATAGATCATGGTTCATACTCTCACTTAGTACTTCATTCGGATTTAATTGTCTCTTGATACTTACATTACCTAATTCTCTTGTTTAGGTACAAACTCAAATCAAAGACCAATAGGAAAAGCAGNNTACCCCAACTCCTACGCTTCATCCACTCAACACCCATACATATGAGTGTCCAAAGGTACGCGTACAAACTATTGTGAATACCATTGCATATTTTGTGTTTGATGTGTGTTTTTAAAGGGTCACTCTTACGGCTTAGGATTAACCGAGACAATTAAATTTAAGTCCGGGGGAGGGGCTTAGTACTAATTATGTTTTGAGTTGTGATGTTTTCTCTTTCTTCATGCATATTTGAGTCTTGTATTGTAAATATGAATATTTTGCGGAAAAAAACATTTGAATTTCTTTTTCAAATCATGGCATATAGATTGCATCCATTTGTAAATACTTAGGCTGTTAATAGAATATAGGATTGCATTTTGCATAAGGAACAATGATATAATAGACTTGTAGGTAGTTAAGTCTTGTTTAATGTTCGATGCCCTTATAAGAAGTACAATAATGTTAGACCACCTAGAATTCAAAGGAAAATCCATATTTGGAATTAACCTCTTGAAGTCTGAAGTGAATGTTGAAGCTAGTTATCATCTAAACCTAATCTCAACTAAGTGAAACCTAAACTTGACTTAATAATCTTGCTTATGGGCCTAGTGATACTTAAGCGTTGATAAACACGACAAACTTGAGCTATGTTTACCATTTTTACACCCTTTTTAGCTCAAGTGGCTACTCTCACTCTTAGAGTAGTTACCACACCCTTGTCAACCCTTAGACCTTCCTTTCAAATCTCCTATAGATTTGAATGTGAGGTCTCTTTCAGAAAATGCACACGTGGGCAAAAACCCGTGTGCAAAGAAGTTGAACGACAAGGAGTGATTCCTTAGGATTAGCCTCACTTTAAGGCTAATTATAAATATAAGGAGGTTGTTCTTTGATGTTCATTTTGGCTTTTGGATATGGGAATTTGTTGGTATCTCTACCATGGGAAGTAGAGCTTTAATGTTATATCATCCAAGTTTTGAGTTGGGAATAAAAGAAAGAGAAAATCGAAAAAAAGAAATAAAGAAGAGAAGAAGAAAAGGAACTAGAGATTAGAAAATGATAAGCTCTAACCTTAGCATATAAAAGCCTAGAGAGTCCAAACTTAAAGTCTAAGAGAAGAGAAATGAATCAAAAGTTTGATTAGAAAGTGGATCTAGAAAGATAGAAAGATAGAAAGAAGGTTGGAAGCTACGTGCAAAATGAAAATGAATCTCTAGTTGTTAGAAAGGTTAAGAGAAAAATGAGTTTAATTGGATGTAAGGATTTTTGTTTTAAGGACTAAGTGGGAAAGGGTAGATGAGTAGACTTAGGAACTTTTGGGTGGGAATCATTAGGGGTAAGTAAGGTCTTGTATGCATAAATTGTTTGACTCCACCTCGCTTTTGCCTAATGTCTTGCACTACTATTTCAGAGAAACCACCTTTAAAATGAGTGAAACCTTCTTTTTAAGCACTTCTTCTTATTATTAGCCTTTCTCTTACCAAACCAAATGGATTATATACTTTGCCCACAAGTAAAGAACGCTTATGAAAGTTTAATTGAATGTTAATGAGATTGGTTGAGGAAGTGACTTGTGGATGCTTAACCAAGGTTCCTAGAGATGGTTTTGTGATGAATATGGCGAAGTACATTGAGTCTTTGCTGATCCATGCATTATGATACTTATCTTTAGGACATTGAGCATAAGGCATCTCTTTTCTATTTTGGTTTTGAGTTCCCACTTGCAAACCCATTTCTGGGTTTGGTATTTGTTGTTTGCTTGTGGACAAGCAAAGGGAAACTCCGAGGGAGTTTGTAATAACCCTCGCAATCGGATAAAATTTTGACCAAGTGACCGGATGATG
>OVAN01004209.1:0-26727 GCA_900406275.1 Anastatica hierochuntica
AGTCTCTTAACTAAGTCTCTTAACATAAAAATAATATTAAAAAAATGTTAAAGAAACCCATTAAGGGTTTCTTTGTTAAAGATGGCCTTAGTCTTCTTCTTTCACGAACACGTGATCAAATCAGTCACGGTCTGAAAATTAAAACTCTTCTATGTAAATAACATTTCTACTTAACGAGACTTTATAATATTAACGTGCAAGTGTTTCTTTTACTCTTAACTTTGTTATTTTTCTTTACATTTTTACACCTCAACTGAAAAACATATATATATATATATATATATATGTATATTTTCTCAAATTAATATGAACCAATATCAAACGTTAAAAGATAAAATGAAATGCCTCTAAAATTGTATAAAAATAAGATTTGCATGAATAAACTTTGTGCAAGAAAAAGACTTATTAGAATATATAGAGTTGGTTTAGATGGTTTAGTATGGTTAATTAGTTGGTTTAGTAGTTGATTTGATTTACAATTGTATTTAAACAAACTCTTCTTCCTCGTTTAATGCTAATGAAGCTTTTCACACAAAACTTGAAAAGACTCAAAGCCCTCCAAGGGGTAACAATGAAACATAAGAAAAAAATGATGTATATATATAGAGAGAACATAATTTTAGTTGTTTATAGAGTTTGTTAATGCCTCAATGCAAATGGTTATACAAAACTTAACACTATAATATGATTAAAACCAAACCAATATATATAAATATACAAATGAGCTTTAGAAGTATACGTATATGCATGCAATGCAACATTTTCTCAACCAAAAAACGATATAAAAACTGCAAAATCTTTGATGGAAATGCGACAAAATAGGTTGAGAGGAATGAAGCCTGGTCCGAGAATCATGTAGAGTCTTTGTGTTTTGCTTAAAGAATTGACTTCTTCATGACCTCGAGCCAAACAACATTCCTCTAAACCATTAATCGCTTCACAATAAGAAGAAGAAGTTGAAGAAAGATATCAAACTTTTATGAAAGAAGAAGGAGAAGAAGAAGGAGAAAGAAGAATGTGACAAGGCAAGAGACTCTCTTGTAGTTTCTACTATTTATAGAGAGGACAAAAGATCTAAGCCCTAGATATATTTTTTTTCTTTTGTGTTTTTCTTACATTGATTTGGTAATTTTGGTTTTATTAGTTTTTGATTATTGTCTTTATATGGTGTGTGAAAGGGTTACCTAAAATAGAAGTTTTACAGTGAAGTCTAGAGTTGTAAAAAACCCGACATGCTCCAAGTTAGTACATTCAAAGTTTAAAACCCTTTTCAAGATTTAAATCAAATTATATGGCGAAAAAAAAAATTAAATCAAATTATATTTAGAAAAATAATATCCAAAAATTAATTTAATTGTTGCTTATTTATATTTAATAACCGTCATTTCCAAGGCCAACAACAGTCTTCCTCTTATTTAAAATATTTGTTGAGTCCCCAAAAACTATTTTTTCACACACATATTTTATATATATATATATATATATATAGCATTTTTATACGAAGTAATTATAGGGTTGCATAGATTTAACAATTTTGCCCTAATTTCTATAGTAAACATTGATTTTTATTCCAAGGTTACATACTTACACCATCTCCAATGGTTAGATACTCACTTAGTATCTAAAACAATTTTTTAACTAAAAATTAATTCGCGGATCCCACATGATATCTAAAATTACACACAACTTTTTTTTAGATACGGTTCCATAAGTCTCTAAAATTAGATACAGTTTCTAACTTTTTAGATATTTCTGATTTTAATAATAAGTTAGAACCTCATTGGAGGTGATCTTACATGCTAGGAATATGATTATATACTATGATTTTATGAATTTTTTTAGTGTATAAGTTAAATACAGTTTAAGAAACATATACATAACGGTAAATATGTCGTATATATATGTCTATACATATTGAATGCAAGACAAGTACCTTCGTCTCGATTTATTATTACCTTATTATTACTTCTGGCTCAACCTCAACGGCTTGCTAAAATTTTGTCTTTTTTAGTTATAAATTAAAGTGGTTGTATATGCTTTTACAATTCATGCATGGTTTTGCAACGTTTTTGCAAATATTTGTTGAATCTAAAAATTGGAAAAAAAACTGTTGAATCATATTTAATATTTTTCCTTTTGGTTGTTTTAAAATTTTAAAATTTTCTTCTCATTTTCATATGATTCAAGCCGAGTAACGTATGTTTAAAACTTTAGATCATGCAATGAAACATACGTACGTAATCGTATTATCTACATGGAGTAATGCAGTATATGTTGTACATATATATATATTAATTGCTTTGAAAACGACAAAACACTGGTTTTGTCTTCACATCGGTCCGTGCCAAAATTTCCACTTGTATATTATTTTCCATCTCTATGTAATTAACTAACTTTGAATTTTTTAAAGGCAAAATTTTAGTTTATTTGTTTTATGCATATGATCATTATTTTCCAATCAAGAAATTTTTTTCCTCGTAATATAAAGCTACTATTACTTCTAATATGCGAAGGTGTTTTTGTGCGTTTAGGTATGTTTTGTAAACGATTCTACTAGAGGTTAAACGTACACGACGAAATTTATCACCATTACGTTGAGAGATAAAAGCTATTTTTTGAATTATGCAAGAGATTCACGACATAAAAATATTTGTCAAGACTTTAAGATAGACTGCACACAACTCATCACCACTCATTCAGACATCTAAAGAATGATTCGTTTTCTCATTTTTATAACGATATATGCACTCTTCGCGACCGGTTCTCCCTTTTCACTATTTTATTAATTAATCGTTCATTTAACTTTAAAACATATTGTCTAACACGTGCTATATATTACAAAGTTTTCTTTTATAAACTCGTTCCCTCCAAATTGGATAACGATCGTGCAGCTTTATATTAATCAGGGTCGACATGAGACATACGTAGCAGATGAAACATTCGCTTCAAGTCCAATTTTTTGAGTTAATATGCACATATCGGCTGGCCCCAAATCGAAAAAATTATATATAAAGAATTCGACTTCCAATATCGCAAAAAAATGTATAGTCCGACAAATCTCAAAGTCCGCCCTAATATTAATTAAATAGATTGGCCTGAAAAAATGTATATTTTGTAAATTTTCTTTATGTGTGCTTTTACATTAAATTAGTATTGTACGTGTACTTTAGGTTTTTTGAGTTTTGGTTTATTTAGGGTTCGTCTGAGAGGCTCAGGAGAAACACTCGAAGAACACGTCACAACAAAGCAAAGAGATAGAAAAGGAAAAAATAGATCTGAATCGTCCATTACTAGTTTGAATCGGACGGTGAAGATCAAAGTTACCTGGGAACCGGACATGTCGGTGTCAGCGGAAACTAAGCAACAATAACCGAGAAAAACAGCCCGGTTTACGAGGAACGACTCTTCTTTCTCACTGACCGCTTACGTCTGTCTCCGGTCTCATTTAATTGCTTCAACATTTCTTTCATTTAACTCACACAAAGTACAACTTTTTGTATTGTATGTATAACAAGTTTATAGTAAATACTTTTTAAGAGATTTATGTTGTACAAAGTTTGTAATTTAGTTATAACATCAGAGGATATAGATTATTGAATAAGTTCTAATCCATGAAAGTTCTGTGTGTTATGATCATTTGATATATCAATTCATGTCATTACAAAAGATATTGTAAAAGTGTGGCAGATAGATAGATTTGTCAACGTTACGTTTGTTTTATTTTGTATTACTTTATATTTTAACTTATGTATCTAAAATATATGTGTATACACATGCAATATCATCTTATTTTGGAGAAAAAATGAAAATACAAAAATCGAAGGTGAAAAAAGTAAAGAAACCATAGTTGAAGGACTGTGCTCAAATTGTTTTATAATTTCATAAGAAACGACGACGTATCATCACTCAGAAAAAAAACAGAGCAAACTGTAATAACGGTCTAACAATTATCATAATCTCATCAATAAAATAAGTTTATGTTCTGTAATGCAAATTTTGTTTTCAAAGAATCTCTTTCTCACTATCTTCATCATCTTGTTGAAGATAATTTGATAGATTCTTTGATCAAACAGTTGATTCTTCTTCATCACAAGTAGTCAGTAAAGTCCACTTCTCAACCAAATCATTCTCTTGGAGCATCTTAACCACTTCAGACATCACTATACTATCTTCTAGCGAGACTTGTGTGCAACAGAAGAGCCACTTGAACTATTGTTTCGACTTCTTTGAAGGCATAAGTGGTCAAATTGCTATCAAGAAATGTCTTTGAGTCTTTGCTCTCTAAGTAACTTCTCTATATGTTTCATATACATCCAACAACTAAAAGTTATAATTTCATAACTTAAGCCAAGTCATCGAGGAGTAGATATAACCTCTAAGCTTAACTATCTCATAGTCGATATGCGACGCTAATGTTTTCAATGTATGGATAAACAAGGATTCTCTTATAGGATGTTGTACAAAAGCTAATAAAGCCTAAGAGATGCTTCACTTATCTCTATATAAATATATACCTTCAATATCTAGTTGAGTTAATGAAGAAGTGATTCCCACAAAACCTAAAGCTAAACATTGTAAGATCAAATTTTGATTGTTCCATGCAAAGCACAAAGAGAACAAACAACATGGTTTGTGAAGAGAAATGTAAGAACTAGTGTAAATAATGATGCTTATTAGAGCAACAACAATGAAAAAATCCATCTAAAAGAAAATGACTCTTTTAAAATTAGTGCCAATAATGGACCTATAAAAGGTATTTTCACTTTTTAAATCTCTCTAATGTAAAGTAGAAGAAGAAATGTTGCTTTGAGGGAAAGAGAATCCCACTAAGTTGAAGTATGTTTGATTACAAGTGTGGGACTTCATTGTGAATGGGACTAAAAGGTGAAATGAATCAACCTTCAATAGTAATGATATTAGAGAATAGAGAAGAGTGAACTAGTCATTTAAACACAAAATAATTACTTAATTTAGAAGTTAATTATGTTTAGGAAAAGCTTATGATTAAGAATAAGAATTAGACAAAAGCATGTGTAAGAAGGTTCCACTTGTTGAGATTATATTCCACATTTTTGGACCATGCATGGCGATGCAAAAGGCCACTTTATATGTAGTCCTCTCATCTCTAACTTTATAATAAAGTATAGATGAAATATTGATACAAATAATATCAATATTAATATGCTTCGAACTTTAATATGTTCTTATGCTAATATAGTCACACGATTCTTCACCTTATTTGTGACTTTTGTTATCTGCAAAAGTCGAATGATCATTAAGACATTAACGTATATTTTTAAGAAAAGAAACATAAACATTGAGAAACGCCAATTAATCGAGAGATATCTTGTTATATAACACGTCGTCAAATTATAATTTACAAGATTTTAACACGTATCACTTATCGATCGGATTATTGACATGGGTCAAATATTTAAAATTTCTAATTTCGTGTAAACAAATTTTATATTTTACATAAATAAGTAAATTTTATATTTCCATTAAACATTAAAATTTGAATATTAAATATTTATTTTTATAAAAGTATTCAATATTAATTATTATATATAAAATGATGATAAATTTTAATATTTGATTAAAAACGTTGTTTTACGAGATATTAAAAATCTTAGATTAATTTGGATGATATTAATTATATTCATAATTTTTCAATAACCAATAGTAGTTTTAATTTGCATTTTTAACTACGTGTATTTCAACTTTAAAACCAAAATTTTAAATGATATTTTTATATTTAATTCTAAACTTATCTAGTTTTAAATAAGAAATATTTTTTTTGTCAACTTAAATAAGAAATATAAACAATAAATGTCACTTATAATCATAAATAATCGATATTATTATATGATATCTAACTAAATAGACAATTGTCAGACTGTAATATCCACTTGTCAAACTGCAAAACGCGACTTCTAGATTTTCAAAAAGATTTCATCGGAACGTGTTCCAAATATCACGAGAAAAACACTATACTTGACCAATGACTCACGTAAAAAAGGTATATCATTTTACGAAAATAGCCCTTTAAAATCTAAAAAGACACGTGTCTCGTATTACGTCAGGGGTATAATAGAGAAAGTAAAAACAAACTATAAAGTCGCGTTTTGCGTTTTGCGTTTTGGCGTTTGGTTCAAACCCCAACGCCTAAAATCTGGCGCTATTTATTCTTTCCGCCATAAAAATTTTTCCGATCAGTTTCTTCTTTGATCAGTCGTCGTCTCTAGGTCACTCGAATCGAGAGTCTCAGAGAGAGAGAGAAGATGAAGGCGAGAGATATGGATGCAGAAGAGGTGGTGATGCTCGACGACGAGGAGGAGGAGGAGGAAGAAGAAGAGGAAGAGAAGGAGTGCGAAGACTGGTGCTTCGTTTGTAAAGATGGCGGAAACCTAATGCTCTGTGACTACAAGTGAATCTTACTGTCTTTCTCTCTATGCTCGTCTTTTAATTTCAGAGATTTTGATTTGATGCCTTCGTTAATGGAATCTTAGGGCCGCTAGTGAAATTCCGATGAAGGAAACATAATGGTTCTGTTTCGATAGAGGATTAAGTTGTTTTTTGCTTTGCATGTTCTTGATTTGTAACTAAGATCTATCAATTTCAAAGCTAGATTAAACTCGTAGGACGTTATCTATAACAATTTTGAAGTAGATTGATGATAATCTGAGATCTACATGCAGATCAAAATCTTTCGTTATTGTGTTTATAATGTATATGCATCGACTTCATTGTGTGTTTTTGCTTATATCAGGGACTGTCCAAAAGTATATCATGCTTCTTGTGTTGAAAAGGATATCAAAGTAAGAAAGAATGAAGAATCGTTGATCTGTAGTAAGTGTTAACTTTTCTCTATATTGTAATCGTTTTGAAGTTGGATACTCGTGTCTTTGCTTCCGTCTGCGGTCTCATGCTAAGTAGTTTCATGGCTTTATGTTCTGAAAATGATTGACATTGAAGAAGAGAGAATATAGTTTGTAGTTTGTGGATTGCTGGATCTTTTCCCCTGTCTCTGTAGAAGCCATTGGTAATTCAAAGTACAATCTTTGGATCAGTTTTTTATTCGGAAACTTCCTTTACTTGGTTCTGAGTCTGTTCGTATTCAAGGCTATTGTATTGTTCTTGCATGATTTCTGGAGGGATTAATGTAAAATTTCGATTTTGCAGGGTGGCACCGTTGCTACTTGTGTAGTAAGAGACCAAAGCTATACTGTCTTTGTTGTCCACATGCTGTATGTGAAGGCTGTGTTACTCATGCTGAGTTTATTCTTCTTAAAGAGAATAAAGGGTTATGCAATCAATGCCAGGAGTATGTCATTGCTATAGAAGAGATTCAAGAATTCGATGCTGCTGGGGTATGTCTCAAAACTGCTTAACTATATCAACATATTGTTCTATTATTTCTTTTTTTCCTAAATTTTGGATTGTAGTTAGCGTTTATAATGTTATCTTCTCTGCTTAACATTTCTACATTGGTTGACAGGACAAGATCGACTTGACAGATCGGGACACATTTGAATGTCTGTTTCTTGAGTATTGGGAAATTGTGAAAAATCAAGAAGATATAGCTTTTGCCGATGTCTGCGCTGCAAAGTCACGCAAGAAAGCTGTTAAGTCAAGGCGCAAAGATGATCCCAAGTTTTCACCCGATGATGTCCACTCTTCAAAGTCAAGAAAGAAAGACACCAAGCTTAAGAATAAAGATGCCAAGGATAAGGATAAAGATGATAAAGAATTTTCATTAACTGGCTATGTGGTCGAGGATGCAGAAGATTATAAAATGACGAGCAAAACAAAAGGAATGGAGTTTATCGGATGGGGTTCAAAGCCCCTGATTGATTTCTTAACATCCATAGGGGAAGATACCAAAGAAGCTATGTCACAACATAGTGTGGAGTCTGTTATCCGCAGTTACATTCGTCAGCAAAACCTGCTTGATCATGAAAAAAAGAAGAAAGTTCATTGTGATGAGAAGCTGTATTCACTCTTCAGGAAGAAGTATGTGAATCGGAAGAGGATTTACACACTTTTAAATGCTCATTTCAAAGAGAACGTTGATCAGATGGAGTATCTAACACGTTTGGAATGTGGCTTCGGTGAAAAGAAAGAAAAGATTTTAAAGCCATGCAAGAAGCAGAAAACTGAAACGCCAGATGAGAAAATATGTGAAATAGAAGTGATACCTGAAATGCGGTCAACAGGTTTCGCCACAATCAACGCAGATAATATAAAGCTTGTGTATCTACGGAAAAGCTTAATCGTAGAGTTATGGAAGCAGAACGAAAGCTTTGAGGACAAAGTGGTGGGAAGCTTTGTGAAAGTGAAGAATGACCCTAGGGACTATACGGCGTACCAGATCTTGCAGGTTACAGGTAACCAGGACTCATGGTTATTAGTATTTTCTTTCTTCGATAGTCTTTGCTGTTTTATTCTTTCGATCTTCTAAATTTTAAATTTTCCTTTTGTTACACGGCAGCCTATTCGACATTGTGATACTGTCAAATTGCCATATCTAGTCTCTGAATTTCTCATCAATGGCATGATCACGGCATCTCAATTTCTCGTTTTTCTTTTTCTGTAGGCGTTAAAACTGCTGATAACCAGACTGAGGGTGTGCGTTTTTACATTGCTGGGATGGCAAGCGATGTTAGCATTTCGAAGTTGGATGATTCTGACATAAGCAAGGTGACTTAGTTTTTGAATTTGCTCTCTTACTTGTTCTAGGAAGATATACGAAAATTGATATGCATTCACCAAGACGTTATATTTATAATGTTTCTCCAAGGTAACTAGTTTCCACTTTCGTTTTCAGGAAGAGATCGAAGATTTGAAGCAAAAAGTAACGAGTGGCCTTCTGAGACAGCCAACTGTTGTAAGTTGTTAGTGTGATCTATATTTCTGTATATCGAAAATTTTACGGTTCTCTGGTTAAAGGATATATCTATATTACCTCCGTTAAGGTGAAGAACTCTCTTTGTTTTCAAATAGGTTGAGATGGAGAGGAAAGCTAAGGCTCTCCATGACGATATTACAAAACATGTGAGTAACGAGTATCTCAAGTTAAATACGTGATGATGTTATAGTTGTTTTGGTGCTGCGTCTCACGTTTCTTGTTTGAATACTCGAAAAATCCAGTGGATAGCAAGACAGCTTATGATTCTGCAGAAACGAATCAACTATGCTAATGAGAAAGGATGGAGAAAAGAATATCCTTTTTTCTCGGATTCGATAATCTTTTCGAAAACACTAATCAGTGATCCTTTACATTTGAAAAACACCTTAACTCTTTTTTTCCCTTTTGCTTATATAACATTAGACGAGTATCTAGAACAAAGAGAACTTCTCCAGAAACCGTCAGAGCAAGAGAGATTAATAAGAAAAACTCCAAGAATCATCGAAGAAGTCATTGAGGTTAAACAAGAACCAGCTGCATCCTCGGATCAAGGAACTATCAGCAGTCTATCTCAGGAGGCAGTGATAGAAATCGACTGATTCTGCAGCATCTTCAAGTAGGAAGTTTTCTCTTCCATTAGAACTTAATCGAAAACTCGGCTAATATCCTAAAAGCTCTTCTTCTTTTGGTAATGAATGGTTTTTGCAGAAGCAGGAAGAAGCTTATAACATTATAACTTGTGATGTTCTAATGTATGTAATGTGGAAGTGACATGGTATGGTTCATGTTCATGTATATATATGCTAGTGACAATGTCCTAAGTCTATTTGCTATTTACTTTAGACTTGTTCTCTTGCTAACCAATTTAGCCAAGTCAAATAATTAATCGGTTTAATTTACAAATGGTTAGGGGCCACTATTAAAATTGGATTGGAATTAAACCGGTATTTTGGACCAGATACGACACAAAACCGGGTTATAAGAGGTGAATAAATTCGGACTATAAGAGGTGACAAATTCGAAATTTTGCTACTTTGTAACAATCTCTTTACGACGTTTCTCTCTTCTCTGGTCACCTTCGCTATATTCGTCACCAGCGTATTCTTGATCACCGTCATCTTCTCGATTCATCGTTGTTTTTTTAAGTCTCTGAATCTCTGATATAGATTCGAAGTGTCTCTAAACGGGTAAGTTTCTGTAACTTTGGTTTACAAACAATGATTTGCGGGTAGATATAATTATGAAATTATGGTTGATTGGTATTTAGAAGCTGGTTTTAATTGTTCTAGAAGAAATCCTGATAGATTCATTAGCTTTTGAGTTTATAGATTAAGCTAAATAAATAGTGCAGATCAAGCGTTCGACAAAATGTCTGAACGAACTTTGGAAACTTGGTTAGTGTTTTCAGTTTAGTTTTTTTTTTTTGTGCTTGTGCTATGGCTTTATAAACACAAAAGAACGAAACTTTCAACTTGGGTTGATATACAATTGTCTTGAATCATCTGTAGCTAAGACTTGTATGTTGTGATTTACTTAGTTTCACTATATGAAGAAGATAAACATATGGTGGTTCAGATAATAATCCTGCAGATATTGCATGATTTGCATCTGGTTATCCTAAAGTTTCTTCCTTTTGATTTGAATCCTTTCATATTTCAGTTTCAGGGAGATTTTAGCCCTTTTCGAAACGATGCACGTTTTCCTCAAGAACATAGTTCCAGCGGCGCAGAACAACATAAACACGCGTTTCATCATCTTAGATAAAGCCAGAACGTCTGCGGCAGCCTCAAATGGTAAGAATTGTATAGCATTAGCTGCAGATGAAACAGCTGCGGTTCACATACAGCTGTGGGGAGATGAGTGCGACGCGTTCGAGCCAGGAGATATTGTGAAACTAACCAATGGGATATTCTCGTACGTGCGAAACAGCGGGCTTGTTCTCAGAGCTGGGAAGCGTGGGAAAATGGAGAAGATGGGTGAGTTCACGGTTGCGTTTGTGGAAACGCCAAACGTTAGTGAGATCAACTGGAATCCTGATCCGGAGAATCCCAAACGCTATATCCAAAACGGCGCCGTTTCAGCGTATTCCCGTATCTTCCCTCCTTTGCCTTGAAATTAGAAGATGTCTGAGCAAACACATTGAAAGTTTAATCACTCTTATAACTAAATCGTATCAAAGGAAAAGAGAAGAAATGTCAGACAAAAACCGAAACGTTTTCAGGAACATGTTTCCTGTTGTTTTTATTTCATCAAGAAACATAAAGATGATGATGATGATTTGGTGAGAAAAATCACTTGACCACACAGATCTTGATAACCGAAGCAGATCCAATCCGGTGCAGAGCCACGACGGCATCACCATGGTTACACAGTCCTTTCTCGGTCGCTGACTTTAAAGCAGACTCAATAATGTCTTCTGTGGATTCATTATCACTTGCTTTCGCAGATCCTTCACCCAAAACCGGAATAAGACCTCTGTATATCAAACTATGCCTTGCGGGCGACTCATCGCTGCAGCTCCAGTTAAATGTATCGCTGGTGAAAACCGGAACAACCACAGATAGTATTGGAACGGCTGGTCTATACTTAGCCACAAGTTTAGCCGTTGTACCTCCTCGTGTCAACACAATGATGAGTTTCGCCCTGGCTTTGTTTGCGGTTCTTACAGCGGATGATGCAAGACTCTCGAGTGTGCTCATTGGAAGTGGAGTAGCTCTAATCATCTCCTTGAAGATAGTGTTGTAGTCGAGAGATGATTCTGCTTCGATGCAGATTTTTGCCATTGTCTTCACTGCTATTTCAGGGTATGCTCCTGCAGCACTTTCTCCACTGAGCATCACGCAGTCCGTGCCATCTAAAACCGCGTTTGCTACATCCGTGGCTTCAGCTCGTGTTGGCCGTGGTGATTTGATCATAGACTCAAGCATCTGAGTGGCTGTTACCACCGGTTTACCAGCAAGGTTACACTTGTAGATCATCATCTTTTGAGCCAAGAAGATCTTCTCTATCGGAATCTCCATCCCAAGATCACCACGAGCAACCATAAACGCATCAGTTTCACGCAAGATCTCATCGAAATTCAGCACTCCTTCCTGGTTCTCAACCTTCAAAATATGTACAAAAAGCTCAGATCTTATATTCCTTAAGCCACAAATGAAATAAGGTCTGTGTTTGCGCGTACCTTCGACATCAACATTATACTCTTGGAATGTGATCCAAGTACTTTCCTGACATTAACAAGATCTGATCCTTTCCGAACAAACGAAAGAGCAATCATATCGATATTATTCGGAACACCCCATTTCATAATATCCTCTACATCTTTCTCAGTCAACGTAGGCAGATCAACAACAACACCGGGGAGATTCACGTTCTTTCTCTCGCCAAGCATAGCCGTGTTTTCGCATCGACATAGAACAGCCCCAGACTTTGGATCACACGACAATACAGCTAGACTTATGCTTCCATCTGCACATAGTATAGTATGTCCCGGCTTCACATCCACCGGCAGCTTCTTGTAGCTCATCGAAATCATCTTTTCATCGCCCTTAATGTCATAATCAGTGGTTATAGTAATCTCCTGACCTTCCTTTAGTTGTATCGGGTTCCCATCTTTCAAGAAACCAGTACGAATCTCAGGCCCCTGCGGTATAAACCACAATCCAACAGTCACATTCATGATCTCTTAGTCCATAAGGCGAAACGGCTCAAGAACATAATCAAACCACAACCAAAAAGAGAGAAAGTTTAAAACCTTTGTATCAAGCATAACAGCAGCTAGAATGCCAGTATTCTGCATAGCTTTTCGAAGATTATCGAGAGTCTCTTGATGATACTCATGGCTACCATGAGAGAAATTGAATCGAGCAACGTTCATACCGGCTTTTAAAAGCTTCTCAATCATAGGAACAGAGCGAGAAGCAGGACCTAATGTACAAACAATCTTCGTCTTTGGAGTCCTTCCATCATTAGGTAACTCCTTAAGTATCCCTTCAATGTCGATATTCGACATTTCTTCGAATCGATTAAACAATAAAGATCCTTTCTTCTTTGAATCTCAAACAGATTCTCCCTGATGATGAACAATCAGAAACATCAAAAACCCATCAAATCAAAAGCTCAAAATCGTGATTTCTCAAAGCGAAAACGTAAGAGATACAAAACCCACAACGTAAACAGAGATTCTACATCGATTCATTCATATAAAGCAATCAATCACAATGAGAGATCAACGAAAAAAGAGGAGACTTTTCGATCCGAAATGAATGTTGGGTGTGATTCGTTGTATGATTGTAAGATTATGAGATTGGATCTAACGATAAGAGAAAGAGGAAGAAAGAGATGATCGGAGAGAAATGGGTTTTACCTGAAAACGTTGCTTCTTCTTCTGTGAGTGTGAAAAGCCGCCGGAGAAAGAGAATGTTAACGACGAGAAATTTATAACTACGTGCAGCTATTTCCACGTCGAATTCAATAAATTATAATTTCAATTGAAACTTTTCCCACAATAAATAAGAAGAATGTCTTAAAATAATAATAATAATAAAATATTATTATTATTACTATTATTATTATTGTTATTATTATTATTATGTATGAGTGTTCGGGTCCGTTTAAGTTTGAATCGGGTTTACGGTCCCGAACTCTTAGTTATATAAGATTTGTTCGGGTTTTTGAAAAATTAGGGACGAGTTCAGTTCAGATTTTTTAAGTAGAGGTCAGATTTAGTAAACTTACTAAAATTCGAATACAGTCTATACTTTTTCAGTATGGTTTTTCGGATTTCGGATTAGGGTTTCGTTAGGAGTTTCTTAGATTTTTTCGGATGTTCGTTCAGATATCTGATAAATTGGTACTTTTTTTAATAAGTAAGGTATATATAATTCAAAAAGTAAATGTTGAATTTATAGTCTTGCTATGAACATAGGCTACTATTATTCTAAGAGGAGAATATGCTTATGGATCTAACCAAATGTGCTATTCTTTCAAGAAGATTTAAAATCTTCTTTATTTTACTACTAAAAAATGAAAAAGTCAACACATTTCTTTACAAAAAAATAAGATAAATTAGGTGTTACATATTTTCTAAATATAATTTGTAGGATTTAAAATTATTTTCTTAAAATACTCAAAAGAACAAAAGACTTCTTAGATATTTTCAACATTGACCATCAAAAGATTGAAGATACATATAGTAATAAGAACATGATATAATGTTACATGAAGGGTAACACAAGGAAAGATCAACACTTTAGTCTTGAAATCTTCATGGATTTGCTTTCACATCCGCTTCGGCGGAATGTATTGTACACGCTCTTCTTGGCACAAGTGCTAAATCAAAAGTAACCAGAATGCAGAAACAAAGTTAGAGACGGCGAAAACATGCGTGCATAGTCCAATTTCAAACCATGAAGATAGTATCTTTACCTGCATTTCCTCTGTGAGTGGCTCTGAGACAGCAAGTGTGTAGCAACCCGGAGCAAACTTCCCTGTTACAAAATTTAGCAACACCATGACGCCGATAAGCTAATCATACGCAACCACACAAGGAGCCAAAGTATCTTGAAATTTAGGCATCTAAGTCGTATTCGTCTAGAAACATGGAATCAAATAACTTTTAATACAAAACCGATGTGAGGAATGATAACAGTAATCTCTAACTATCACAATATAATGACGGGAGAATAAGAGCGCATTGACGGAAAGAAGAAGCTACGATGTTTACAGGAAAATCGGTAGTTAAAAGAGAGAGATCAACATACCGATTCTTAACCACCTAGCTGCCCAGCTTCTACTTGGATCCATCACAGAGATTATACTGCAAACAATTCTTAATTTCAGTATCTACAACTTAAAAAGAAGAGACACAGCATAACCCACACTCTAATATCTAAAAGCAGACTCTTGAAAGCAGTAAGCTTTGTGTAAATTTGTCGCTATAATGTTACAAAGTAAACCACTAATCCAACAACAATGCAAGATCAAATGAAAGCTCAGAAACAAAACTTTTGCTTCATCCTAGGAAGAATCACTCCACAAAGTTCAGAACTTTCCAACAACAAAGCAAAATCTTTCCGAACCCATAAAAACGAAAACTTTCGTACCCAATTAACCGAAGAAGAACTAGAAATGGAAGAGTTTTGGATATGAGGAAATACTCATTGGAACTTGTCATTAGAATGTTACAATATAAACAACATTGCAAGTTCAATGACAGCCTAAGAACAATCACTCCACAAAGTTCAAAACTTTCCAGCAACAAAGTAAAATTTTTCGAACCCATAAAAACGAAAACTTTCATACCCAAGAGGCTGAAGAAGAACGAGAAATTAAAGGGTTTTTGATCTCAAGAAACACCCACTGAAATTAATTCTAGTAACCATTGAAATTTGCCACTATAATGTTACAATGTAAACCAACTAAAACAACAATGCAAGTTCAATGAAAGCCTAAGAACAATCACTCCACAAAGTTCAAAACTTTCCAAACAACAAAGCAAAATCTTCAGAACCCATAAAAACGAAAACTTTCATACACAATAAGCTGAAGAAGAACAAGATATTAAAGGGTTTTGGATTCAGTAAATACCCATTGAAATTAGGTGTAGTAACTTCAACGATTCGCTCATGATCTTCTTCCATCTTGAAGAAAGGACAATTCTCACACCCAGCGTCTCTGAACTGTTGAACACAAGTAAAAATCGAGAGCTCAAAAGGAGAAATCAAACACACAGAAACAGTAGAACGAGTCAAAAGCAACCTGGTCGTAGGTTTTAACGAGTCGACAACGAAGACAAGCCCTAAGCTCATGGCCAAAACTAGTCGGAATCTGAGCTGGTTGACTTCCCATTTTCGTTCGTTTCTCAATTCACTATCTTCGAGATTCTTCTAGTTTAGGATTCTACTTCTTCTTCTTCTTCTTCAGCTCTTGCTTAAGAAGAATCTGAAAGGAAACGAAGCATCTACAATCTTACACAGACGACGAAGATGGATCTTCTTCTCCATTAAGACTACAATAGTCATTTGGGCTTTTGGGCTTTTCTTTTTGGGCCTATCTGTCAACTAATTGAGCCCAAATACGTTAATCAAAATATAAGAATATAAGGAAAAAATTGTTAAGCCCGAGCGTTCGGGTATCCGATCGGATTTGGGACGGATTCAGATCTTGAACTCCAATCTTACAATATTTGTTCGGTTATTTCACATTTTTAGGCATTTCAAGTTTTTGGTGTATTTCGACTTATTTTGAATTTTTAAAGATTTTTTCTGAATACTTTTTCGTGTATTTTGAAATTTCCGGATTAGTTCAGATGCCCGTTTAGAGTCCTTCTTTCGATTTTATGTTCGGATTTGAAATCCGAACTATTTGAAGCTAAATCGTTTGGAGGGCCGACCCTAAACATAGCGGAATGAAATATTGACCTCGGTCCTTAAAAATTTTTAAGTTAATATGTATAGACTAATTCGCCCTCAAACCAGAAAAAAAAATTGTTTAAAAAATTCGGCCTCCAACGCTTTAAAAATTTATAATCCCATAAATTTCAAGACAGTCTTAACCGTTCGAGTATTTTTTTCGTTCAATTTAGTTATTTCGATTTCGGTTCAGATTTGAGCTAAAATATCCAAAGCTACCATACATGATATATCTCATTTATAAGAAGAATAAAAAACAATATTATCCACAAGTAATTATTGTCCACTATCTTGAATTGATATACGATAAAGTATGTAGCACCACCACCACATGGTTGACAATAGATTTGGCTCATTGTAAATGGAAAACACCTTCACATGAGATGTATCTTATGGGTGTCATAAATTTATCATCAAAAACCTTAATATATAATAACATTATATGTCATTACATATTATTATACAATTGAACCATGCATGATATTTATTACAACATGAAGAATGGTTATTACATATAAGTCTATCACGTGATGGTCGGCTTGAAATGCTCCAAATGTAATTAGTAAGTGAGATTTTTATTTTTATTTTTTAAATAATTAGTAACTTAGCTAGTTAGTTAGTTATGGACTTAATGGTCGGTTGATATACACGTGCAAGTAATTTATTACTACTAATCAAGTCGATTAAATTTAGGATTTGTCTCTTTTTAACCGACTTTGACCATGATGCGTCTTTGTTACAAACACAAGAAAACATACAAAAAGTAGACATTATTTTATTACAAGGTAAGACATTATAACAAAAATATTTTCATTGTATAACACTGATTGAGAATTCGTTGATTATTTTTTCCTTGGATATTTTAATTTATTTAGAAAGTTAGAAACGAAGTTATCTTCGGAACTAAGAAGGAAGATTCTGTTGATATCGTTTTATATGTCGTTCAAGAAACCAATGCATGGTTGAATGCTAATTTTCCTAAGGAGATCGATGACCAACCAAACATCTTACCCCCGGTGCCCGCACAAGAAGTAGCACCCTCACCTCATGGTTTGGTTTACTATATAGATGGTTATTGGATCTCATAAGACATATGTTGTGGATTCGGTTGGATCTTAGTAGAGAACGATAACTTTTGGACATGAAAGTATATGCAATACCTTGTCATCTTTGCATACGGAGCTAGAAGCATTTTTAGTGGGCAACAGAGGTCTTGAACTCATCAGCAATGACGAAAGTTGTTTTTGCTACGGATAGTTTGCAACTGATTTTGATGGCCACAACCCTTCAAAATGATCTTCTTTTGTTGTCAAATTGGATGATTTCACTACACTAAAAGACGCCCTCCCGAATTTTAATATTTTTTATTTATCGAACTATTAATTTTATAGCCGATAGCCTTATCAAAAAGCAAAACTAAACGGTTCTTTCTCTACTCATGTAAACAATTTAGTTTTTAATCGGTTTTTTGTGACGGAAAGTTCGCTATCAACCAATGAAATGGATTTCACCGGAGAAAAAAGTATGGCACTAGTAATATGTTTAAGAAGCCAATAAATCAAATTTTAAATTAGCCAATGCTCTTCTCCTTAAACTTTTTTATCTGCGTAATCCAAGGAGTAAGGTAAAGGATAGATTAAGGAATAAGTAAGAGTGATTAAAAATATTTAATACTAATTATTATTAATAATCCAAATTAAACAAGATAAATCAATGACCGTTGGATTCAAAGTTAGTCATCGTAAGTCGAGCGATCTCTTCACGTGCCTTCCCATACACATCTCTTCCGTTTATTACTCCTACTCCATCATCAAATACATACACTTCTCTCTCTCTCTCTCTGTAGGATCAATCTCAGATCCACATGAACAACAAGAACACTTTATAAAGATTGAAAACGAAAACCCAAAACTTCATTTCAAGTATTACAAGATTCTTTCTGCTCGTACATAAGATTACAAATACAAAACTTTGATTTGGAGGAAGAAGAAGAAGAAGATGGAGAAGTATGAAGTTGTGAAAGATTTAGGAGCAGGGAACTTTGGTGTGGCTCGTCTTCTTAGACACAAAGAGACTAAAGAACTTGTTGCTATGAAATATATCGAGAGAGGTCGAAAGGTTTGATCTTTTGTTCTGTTCTCTCTGTTTTCGTTTTCTTGAACTTTCTTGATTTTGAATGTTTTGGGTTTGTTTTTCAGATTGATGAGAATGTAGCGAGAGAGATTATTAATCACAGATCACTTAGACATCCAAATATCATCAGATTCAAAGAGGTATTAAACAGAGTGATGATTCAAAGAAAACAGAGTATAAGAAACAGAGTAAAGAAACAGAGTATTGTTTTCTTTTGTAGGTTGTTTTGACTCCAACTCATCTAGCTATTGTAATGGAGTATGCTTCAGGAGGAGAACTCTTTGAAAGAATTTGTAATGCTGGTAGATTCAGTGAAGCTGAGGTCTTTGATCTTCTTCTCAAACTTCTCTTGTTTCGAGTTTTTCGATTTTGATCTTTAATGTTTTGAATCTTTTTTACAGGCAAGATACTTCTTTCAGCAGTTGATTTGTGGTGTGGACTATTGTCATTCATTGGTATGTACTTTACATTAACATAAACCACATCCTCATGAAGGTTAATAGAGAGATCTTTTGTTACATTTTGTGTAAAAGTTTCTCTTTTTTTTGTTGGTTTAGGGAATATGTCATAGAGATTTGAAGCTTGAGAACACATTGCTTGATGGTAGTCCTGCGCCGTTATTGAAAATCTGCGATTTCGGTTACTCAAAGGTCTTTCATTAGTACTCTTTTTTCCTTATCAACATCACTTGGATGGATGATGCATATACTTAAAAGGCATATGTTTCTTTCAATCTCTTTGTGTGTGTAGTCATCTTTGCTTCACTCTAGGCCTAAATCGACTGTCGGTACTCCTGCTTACATCGCACCCGAAGTGCTTTCGCGGAGAGAATATGACGGAAAGGTAACGAAAAAGTTGGTCTAATCTTTTGGTTTGTATCACTTTTCAATGGACTTGTTTGGTGAATTGTGGTATGTAGCACGCGGATGTTTGGTCTTGCGGTGTGACTCTTTATGTAATGTTGGTTGGTGCCTATCCATTTGAAGATCCTTCTGATCCGAAAAACTTCAGGAAAACAATCCAAGTATTAACCGAAATCCGCAAAATTTTCACATTTGTTTTCCCTTTTATGATCTCCTAAGTGCTTTTACCGGTATGTTTTGTAGCGTATAATGGCGGTTCAGTACAAGATCCCGGACTATGTCCACATTTCGCAGGAGTGTCGACACCTTCTCTCTCGCATATTCGTTACTAATTCAGCTAAAGTACTTCCTCATTTCCGAAATTAGAACCGTTTTTTCGAGTTTTCGGCTTTTTATGTTTTCTATCTTTTAGATGAAATGTGTTATAAATTTATGTAGAGAATCACACTTAAAGAGATCAAGAAACATCCATGGTTCTTGAAGAATCTACCAAAAGAACTTACTGATTCTGCTCAAGCAGCTTACTACAAGAGAGACAACCCGAGTTTCTCTCTTCAAAGCGTAGAAGACATAATGAAGATTGTAGGTGAAGCAAGGAGTCCTGCTCCTTCTTCTAGTGCAGTTAAGGGCTTTGATGAAGATGATGAAGATGATGAAGAAGACGTGGAAGACGAAGTTGAAGAAGAGGAAGATGAAGAAGAAGAAGAAGAAGAAGAGGAGGAAGAAGATGAATATGAGAAGCATGTCAAAGAAGCACATTCTTGTCAAGAGTCTCCTCACAAAGCTTAAGAAACTAAAACTCTCATCACTTTGTTTAAATATATTCAATCTCAAAAAAGTTATTTTTTCCCTTTTATGTGGATTCTAAACATTTTACCTATTTTACCTATTTATTCTAAATTTAAAATAAATAACTCAATCAACAAGATCGTTTAAAATTTTTGAAGTTACACTACAATTCATTTTAATACAGGTCAATAAAATTAAAATTTATTATTAGTGTGTAATCTTTTAGTCTTTTAAGTGGTCTTCTTTGTGTATGATAAATTTGATGAGAGCAAAGAACACAAAGGTGTTTAGGAAAAATTAATAATAGATTCTTTTACGCCCCCTCGAGAGCAAAAACACGAACGGTATTTCTCAAAACCAATTGGCAATGAGTGGATTGGTCCATGTTACTTATATATTAGTTAGGTCTCCATCATATTTCCGATGTGGGATATATCTTCACACGCCCCCTCGAGATAATGGTCCGTATAACCATTAATCTCGACAATATTCCAGTATAGGATTAAATTCGGGTTAGATCGACCGGACTAATTCCATGTCGGACCGATTTTGGTTCAGATCGATCGGGCCTCTTTCGATGGGTCGGATCGATTTTTGTTCGGTGGGGGCAACGTGTGTTTAGGATCTGGGCTCTGATACCATGATAAATTTGATGAGAGCAAAGAACACAAAGGTGTTTAGGAAGAATTAATAATAGACTCTCATACGCCCCCTCGAGAGCAAAAACACGAACGATATTTCTCAAAACCAATTGACAATGAGTGGATTGGTCCATGTTACTTATATATTAGTTAGGTCTCCATCATATTTCCGATGTGGGATATATCTTCACAGTGTAGTTGGTTTGTTAGTCTTTATGTTACTAGGTTTTAATTTGTGAGACTTTTTTCAAGATTAAAACACTATTTTCTGATTTTTTTGGATCATTTAAATAAAATGTTTGAATCTTTTTGTTACAAAATGTTACTTTCTCAATAATACTCCACTATATGCACAGCCTCTATTTGTTTTCTACGTATGTTGATGAATATCTCTCATATAGAATCTTATAGACATAGAATTTTCATAAGAAAAGTTCATATTATACGGTATATAGGAATGAGCAAAATATCCAGACCCGAAGAACCGATCCGGATCCAAACCGAAAAACTTTAAATATCCGAAAAAATATTAGCAACAATTGTCTACACTCTACAAATATATAACCTTTTGTTGTTTTCTCTAAAAACACAAATAAAGTTCATATTAGAAAAATGTATTACGCCTAATAATTAGGGTTGGACATTTTATTCGGACCCGAGTATCCGAACCGAAACTGACCTGAAAAAAGAGAACGAATCTGAACCAGAACCAAGCGAAATAGCCGAATGGATCTAAAGTGTGAGGTAGTTCGGATATCGAGTATACTCATAACCGAACATATATCCGAAGGCCACCTAAACATATCTGAAATCCGAAAGTTATTCGATAACCTGTATACGTTATTAAATTAGTTTTAAAGACTATTTCTAATATTTAAAATACTTCAGAATATTTTAATATGTTTTCTAGTATTTTTGAATACCCTCAAATACTTTAATATACATATATTTTTACAATATTTTGGTTATTTTTAATATATATCCGAACCGAGTAGGACTCAATTTTTTTTTTTTTGACACTTCCACGAAAACAGGATCCGAACCGAAAAATACCCAAATGAATCGGAGACTGCCCGAATGGGTACCAATGCAACCCCCACCAAATATACTTATTTCTTTATTCCCCACCTAATATACTTGTTTGATAGAAAAAATTCGTTTTGTAACAATCACTTAAATGGGCCAATTAAAACACTAAAGTAATGAGCTTGTTACAATATTGGGCCTATTTTAAAATTGGGCCCATTATATATACTGAGTAGTTTTTTTTTAACTGAAGCATCTTCTTCTTCTTCTTCTTCACCATCTTCCTTCATTCTCAGAAAGCTCTTGAGCTGCCTTTAAAGCTCTAAGTGCTTCTTTACGAGCAGCAGATTTTTGTTCAATCGAATCATCTTTAGTACCCATAACTTTTTTTTTTACCCTGCAAAATTAGATTTTTTTATCTACTTCAAAAACAAAACATTGAATTCAACAATAAACCCAGTTCGTCTTCTACACTTAGAACAGCTTCAAATCACACATCTCGTCATAAAGATTAAACCCCAAAAAACGAAAATTTCAAGCGAAATCAGAGGTAATTTATGAAACCCACTTGAAAATCGAAAGATGAACGAACGTGAAAAGTTGAAATCGTACGAGCTCTCGATTTTCTCAACAACACAGAGAAGTTTCGAGCTTCTTAAAAGAGAAAGAGAAGACCTAAAACGCTGCCGTATTAACATTTTATAAATGGGCCAAACTAAACATATTGGCCCATTAATCTCAAAACTCAAAATCTGTATAATTTTGGGCTTAATTTGTGCGGCCCAAAATGTTAGTTGGGCCTAGACATTTTTAAATGGCCCGTATAACAATACGGTCTAAAATACACGGTTTATACTCGGTTTATACGCGGTTAGCGCGCAAATCGAGGTCGATTTAATGTCGGTTTACATGGTATAACGGGTCCGTTTTCCGTTCAAACGGAGTCCGTTTGCTCGACACGTGTCCGTTCCGCGTTGGACACGTGTGTGATTTTTTTTTTTTTTGGCCGCGAGTTTTATTTTTAGTAAAAAATCAGCCCGCCACTGTGTGTTTTAATTTTTTGAAAATCCCCAAATTTTTTCAATTTAGGGCTTTTGAGATTTTCTCATCTTCAATCATGGACTCACATTGCGACCGAAACCGTAGAAGAGAAGACACCGGAAGTGGAATCTCCGGCGAAGGAAGAAGCTGGTGTTGGCGATTCATCGGAGGATAAAGAGATTGAGAAAGAAGAAGCTGATTCGCCGATAAATGGCGAGGCGGAGAAGAAGAAAGAGGTAGAAGATGATGAATCGGAGGAGAAAGACGATGAAGAAGAAGAAGAAAGTAAGAAATCGTCGGAGAAGGAAGTGGTGACTCCAACTAGTGATAGACCTACGAGAGAGAGAAAAAAAGTTGAGCGTTTCTCGTTGCCTACTCCTCTCAGATCTAAACCGAGCAAGTCTGTTTCTATCGAGAAGGTAAAACAATGGAGAAACACTTTTGGTTGTCTTTCGAATTTTGTGTTTGTTTAACTAGTTTTGCTTTTTGTGATTTCTCAGGGTCGTGGAACACCACTCAGAGAAATTCCAAATGGTATGTATGTGAATTCTTGTAGAATTTGTGAAATTATTCACCTTATCATTGTCGTCAAGCAGAGTCTTTGCTGGTTTGATATATCTTTTAGATCTAGGAGATGATATTACTGTGAGATTTTTTCGTGTATGCATCGGTATGTTAAGCACTGTTCTTGAAAAAAACAGACCTCTTAGACAAGCTTGGGCTTTTGGTTTACCTGGATTCTGACTTTGTAATGGAATATTTCATCTTGTAGCTATCGCATATAGCATACTAACGACTGTGTGTAGTTTGGTTTTACTTCAGTAGATTTTCAATTGGACTTTCTCTTTGGTAGCTGACTTTGCTGTTGAGAGATACTTTGCATTATGGTTGGTGGAAAGATGATAAACTGTTCTATCTTGCTTTCTTTCTCTTCGATGTTTATCTAACTTGATGGTGGGAAGTTTAGTTCTTTTGTCAAAGTCCTGTTTATATTTATTTACTGTTTGAAAACCGTCACCTTTCCAGTGGCTTATCAACTATCCAAAAGAAAAGCTGACGACAACCTGATCTTTACTACACACCATTCTATATGGGAAGAAAGCAAAGGTGCCTTAAAACTTTGATCCACATTTGGCCACATTCGATATGTATCGTGTCCCTGTTCATGTAATATGGATGTTGTCTTAGAATTTTTGTTGTTCCTTTGCTCCAAAGTGAATGATTACTTAAAGAGTTTTGTGAAATTTGCTCTGCAGGCACAAATGGTAAAGAGAAACATTGGTCAATTTTCTGGATTTGTATGGTCAGAGAAGGAGGTATAACCATTCCATGTCTATTTTGTTACAGCATTATGTATGCTGTTTTGCCTTTTGTTTATCCTTTTAAACACATGTTTTCCAGGAAGAGAAGCAAAGCGCAAAAGCAAAGGAGAAGCTTGACAAATGCACAAAAGAAAAATTAATCTTATTTTGCGATGTACTTGATATACCTATAAACAGAAGTCATGCGAGAAAAGTAAGTGATAGAAATATGTTGTCTTGTCTATCTATTTATTGTTCCTTGTTCTGGATCCTAAAAATACATCGGTCTTGATACTATAAGGAAGAACTAGCTGTCAAAGTATTATAGGTTTTTGGAATCATAAACTAGAAACATAAACTTTTCCTATCAAGAGATGTTATACTTGCTGATCGAGAAAAGGTTAAGAGATGTTATACTTGCTGATCGAGAAAAGGTTAAGTGTTTCTAGGTCTTAATTTGTGAGTTTTTGGAATCAAGAGATGTTATACTTGCTGATCGAGAAAAGGTTAAGTATTATTATTATTAGTGTGTAATCTTCTAGTCTTTTAAGTGGTCTTCTTCTTCTTCTTTGTGTAGTTGGTTTGTTAGGAAGAAAGCAAAGAAGAAGAAGAAGAAGAAGAAGAGCAAAAGGATTAAGGTTAAGTATTATTATTATTAGTGTGTAATCTTTTAGTCTTTTAAGTGTTTTCTTTCTTCTTCTTATTTGTGTAGTTGGTTTGTTAGTCTGATAGGAAAAGTTTATGTTTCTAGGTTTTAATTTGTGAGACTTTTCTTCAAGATTAAAAACACTATTTTCTGATTTTCTTGGATCATGTAAATAAAATGTTTGAAACTTTTTGTTACAAAATGTTACTTTCTCAATAATACTCCACCATATGCACAACCTCTATTTCTTTTCTATGTATGTTGAAAAATGTCTCTCATCCAGAATCTTATTGACATAGAATTTTCATAAGAAAAGTTCATATTATACGGTATATAGAAATGGGCAAAATATCCGGACCCAAAGAATCGATCCGGATCCGAACCGAAAAATAAAGAATCGAACCGAACTGAAAAGCTTTAAATATTCGAACGGTTCTCATATATATATTTTTCGGGTACCCGAACCGAAGTCGAACCGAAATACTCGATTTTTTTTATAATTTTATAGAAAAATATTTATTTGTAATATTAATATATTAATATTTCAATTTTATTTCGGATAATTCAGGTTTTTCGGTTCTTTTCTGATAATTCGGTTCGGTTTTTTCGTTTTTTTTTTGATAATTTCGAATTTTCTCGGGTTTCGGATCCGTTTCTGATCCGTTTAAAATTTCAAAAACAGATCCAAATCTGAAAGGATCCGATCTGAACCGATCCGAAAATTCATCGAATCCGAAACATATCCTAAATAGAAAGATCCGAAAATCCAAGATCCGAAGGATCTGAACCGAAACCGATATAAGATCCCGAATGCTCAGGATAAACATATCCGTACGCTATACTCTATTTTAGTTCCGTTCTGTTTAGATCGGTTCAGTAATACCATATTGAACATCTTTATTACAAAAAAAAAAAAAATTCGTGTTGGACCGTATAATTGGGCCACGTGACAAAGCCCAAGTATTTTAAAATTTGTTATTTCCTTTTTCTTTAAAAATATTTTCTGACAGCTGTAATAATATTACAACGAATAACTTTGATATTTCCTTTTTTTTTGGACAGCTGTAGTATTTCCTTTTTTCTAATTATGACCGTTTCTTTATTGAGCTATATATATACAAGAGAAGCAACATAACTCTTGCTTTATTTCAAAGAGCGAGATCGTTAAAGATCTCATGAGAGTTCTTGTTGATTTTGATTTATAGTTTTAGGGTTTCTTAGCTTCTTCTTCATCTTCTTCTTTGATGTTTTTTGCGTCTATTTTGATTCATAGTTTCTTGGTTTTTTTAGGGTTTCTCGAATCTTCTTCATCTCTTTCTACGATTCGTTTTGTCTTCGATCATGGGTTTTTTAGGGTTTCTCGATATTCGTTTTGCCTTCAATTCTGGGTTTTTAGGGTTTCTCGATTCGATTCTGGGTTTTTTAGGGTTTCTAGATTTTTCTTCATCTCTTTCTTAGATTCTGGAGAGTAGACAATAGGTCTCATGGATCTCCATGGATTCAGATTCGGGCAACAGAAAGAGAGGATCTTTGGATCTCCATGGTAGAGATTGTGAAACTTCGAGAACAGAGAAGGATACTTTGACCATCGTCGCTGAGGAGGATCGCGATGGGGTTGGAGACAAAAGGAAGCGTTTTTAGGTGAATCGTGAGAAGAGAAGAAAGTTGCGGAAGCTTCTGATCATGGAGGATACTTTGACCAGAGGCTGGAAACTTATGCTCTGTATCATTGGTTGGCTTGTCACAAATACAGAAAGGTATAATATTTCTTCAACCCTTTTGTTTGCTTTATGATCTTCATGTGTTATGTTTATCATGTGACTGTTTCTTAAACCCTTTTTTAATGATATTTTATTATAATTTTGATTGTTGGTTTTTGTTTGGTCACTACTACAGAGGATAGGAAGCAGCGATGTAGCCGAAATTATCAAGTACAGGGAATCAGGACCTGATGAATCAATTCATGT
>OVAN01004210.1:0-26517 GCA_900406275.1 Anastatica hierochuntica
TTTGTGTTTAGGGTTGGGGGTGTGAGTTAAGGGATTAGGGTTTATGGTTTATGGTTTAGGGTTGAGTTTTTATCAATAGCGAGGGCACTGAATAAGATTAAAACAAAAAAACATTGCCTTTTATATTTAACTTTTTAACCATTAGTTTGAATATTTTAATAAAAGATTGGTTTGAATATTTCAATAAAAAAAGGAAAAAATTTCATAAAAAATAAAATATTCAAATTGTTACTCTTTTAAGCACAATTTTGTAAGCCCGGTGTGGATGAAACATTAAAAGTATTTAAAGTAGTGTATTGTTTTATGCCACAACGATTGTGAGAGTTTTGAGGAGCAATAAACTTACAGTATAAGATAGATTTCACATGTTTACTTACAAAACATCTTTTGTCAAATTTTTTATATGTCCAATTTTAAGAAATCGAATATAGTTGTAACTAATTTTTAGGTTCAAAATGGTTTGAATTGAGTTTGTTTGGTTTTGATTTTTCAGATTAATATCGAACAAAAACTGAATCGTTAAGTGTTTCAATTCTCATTCGATTATATTTTTGATAAAGAATAAAAGAAATAGAACCGGATAATAGTTAATTTTTTTGGGGTTAAAAAATAGTTTGAATTGAGTAAAACATAAGAACTTATGTATCGTTTGGTTTGATTTTTTGGATTATAACTACATTAAAACTAAACCATTTAGTATTTCAGTTCTCAATTGATTTTCAACTAAATTTTTTTAAAATTTAGCAATATTAATACTATTTCAAAAAGTTGGTCTATGGACACACCTTTACGGTACTTCCATTTCAATTTTTAAAATTGTACAAAAATGATCAATTGATATTATTTCATTTACCATTCATGTCTTAAATTGCATAATTTATCAAAACATACACAATCTTCGTATTACATTGTTTACCCAAACTTTTTAAACATAACATGTTTAAATGAACCACTTTAAAAATATTGTAATATTAACTACCATAATTTTTTTATTACACTTTTATTATTTAGAAAAAAATTCTAATACTATAATCCCGCGTTTGTGCGCGGGTCAAAATCTAGTGGATTTTAACGGAAAAAACATTATGTCTTTTGAGTAAAAAGTAATAACATTCTTCTATCCATTTCGGACCAATTAGGTTATTATTATGTTTCCTGTTCTCAAGTTATTACAGCTGAGCACTTATTTGACAGATGATTTTGATGTTATAATCGTTAAAATGGGTAAACTGTCTACTATCCACCAATTTATACTTAATTTGTTATTGTCATTTTCTTAACAAATCTATGAAAAATAACATATTTTCTTAATTATTGTCAAACTTATCTTGTTATTGTATGATGGGCTAAACTAATCATTTATGGGCTTTGTTGGACCAAACTATGAAGTTGGAGCTTTTGTAAAAACAGAAGTAACAAGTGACTCATCATGTCAGTAACGATCAAGGGTGATAAATTTTGGAGGGTGAAATTTTATTTTGAACGGTGGATCACTCTTTAAAACTTATCGACAAGAACTAATAAAACAGGACGAGCTTCAATCACTGCAACATATCATTGGTCGTTGACAACTGCAAAAGTATGTAACGCACTATTTACACCAAATAAAACAGAACCGTAGCATACAATTTGAGACGTACATGTACTAGTTTCTGATTGTTTTATTTTTGTCTTGGACCAAATTATGAAGCCTTATTTTATTTTTGTACTTTATTGTTGAAAAAAAAAATAAGTGTCGCTTTTTGACTTTGATTGCAAATTTAATATTTATCAGTTAAAGTGAAGCGTTATGCGAAAATTTCGGCTGATCATATTCTCCAAGAGAAATCAGATACTTTATGAGTAAGTTAAATTGAAAATCGAACCCTCTTTTGTCCAAATGTTGCTCCTGATTTAGCTATATACCAAAGATCTCACATGTTATCGTTTTTTCCATCTACATAAGAAACTTTGTTTGTAAATTTGTAATATAAATCAAATCATATTGAGAGCCTCTACTCATGTCCGAGCTCGTGTGAGAGCTAGATTTGCCTCAATTGTAGTAATCGCAAAAATGTGATCAAATCAAAATCGTGTAATGTCCATGACCATCCAACACAAGAATGAATCATATTCAGATTGACCAAAAAAAAAAAAAAGAGATTGAAAATCTTTTAAGTATTTTCTCTCAATGCAACTTCACCATTACAATTATTTTCAACTAAAATCTATATATAGAAAGAGATTCAATTTGTAAGTTAATGACATTGCTAGCCTACGGTTACGAAGCCGGAACCACCGGGCTAGTTCGCTAGTTCGTCGTCTGTTCGGACGAATTGCTGTTTCGCCTTCCTTTGCTCAACGTCGAGTAAACTTGAGCATACCGTTGTCAATCTTTCTCCCATTAGCACTAGCATTCTTCTTCATACTACTGTATCCGTCCACACTGTTCCGTTGAAACTCTCTTCCGGTGTTGGAACTTCTCCAAGCTACACTACTATTACTCCTCATAGTCTTCGGATCAAATACTTTTCTTGTTTCCACATTCCATGACCCCGAGAACGTTCGATCCACGCCGCTTCTTCTTTCCTCTTCTTCGTATTTGTTCCCGTTTTTCCGGTGTAGCAACCCGAAAATGTTCCAGCTCCATCGCCGAGATTTCTTAGTCCCCTTCTTGCTTGATTCGACAGTCCCTGTATTTTCTCGGACACACATCTTAAAATTCTCTACGGAGTAATCGTCTCTTAGTGAATTTGAATGTGAGTAAGAATGTGAAATCGAGTCTTTTGCGTCTCTGTCTTGTGAAAGTGAGACTCTAGTGTGTGAAGCAGACAGTTTTAGTTCGTCGATTTCAGCTATTACAGAAGCCGACAACTTCCTGGTGGAGTTAGAACGGTCGAGGCTCTTCCTCCGCCGCGAAGATGTGTCGGAGTAGTACTCTCGGGTCTGTTCAGATCCACCAGGGATAATCTCATCCGCTAAAGGTGGTGCTGGCGTTAGTGGTGGTGTTTCTTCCACCGGAATGTGCGTATTTGACCGGGAAACGTGATTCCGAACTGGAGAATCTTCCACCGCCGACAACATTGAAGGCATTCGCGGTGGAGCGGCGATTCGACTTACAAAATATCCGTCCCAAGATGCGCGTGGCTCGTCGAAAGAGTAACGAGGGTCATCCACCGAAACCCTCCCGGCGTCAAGCGAGAATCTTCCAGCGTCGATAGAGAACCGTGGATCTGTGTCGCATGATCTCCGGCCGTGACCGTACTCTGCGATTTCAGACTGAGTATCTCTAGGCTTCCTCCCAATCGACTTCTCCGCCGACAACGCGGCGGATCCGTCACCGATTCCGGTCCGGCGCTTCTTGAGCTTCTGCTTTTGCCTCCATTTCTGCAATTTCTTGCTGAAAACCGACGCCGCGGACAAGAAACTTCCGGCGATCTCTTTGAAATCTCTGTTCGGTTTCTTCGTCGTCTGAGGATTAAACTCCATTTGCTCCTCCTCCTCAACTCTCTTCGTCTCCTCTTCTTCTTCGAAGATTTCGTCGATTACACTTCTGGGTTCCTTGAGATTCTCACAATTAATGTCTTTATCGTTGTCCTGCTCACTTTCAATTTCTACTTCTTCCTCGAAAAGAGGCGACTTTACTAAGGGATCATGCTCGGCGTCTTCGTTGAACAGTGACCAGAGAGTGTTCCTAACCCTAACATCGCAAGATCTCCTCTGCGGCTCAAACACATCCGAAGCAAACGCTTCGTTCTTCGTCGCCGTGAACGATTTCGTTCTCCGAAGCTCTGAGAACACCGAACTGGGTATGACCCGCTGCTGATTAGTACTGATTCCGGAGGAGGAAGATGGGTCGAAGATTACCTTATGAGCGGCGGAAGACGACGGAGGTTTCTTGGAAGAAGAAGACGCGACAGCGTTCTTACTACTGACGTCTAGAACAGAGAGACGCTCGAAAAGACAAGATGGGCAGAATCCGGTGAAACGCTCCTCCGGGTGACGAACGCAGGAGGAAGAAGGACGGTGAGGGTGCGGGGGAGGTAGAGCTAGAGCTAGTGACGATGATGTAACAGGGTTGTTGTTAGCAGCAGGATTCATAACCGGAGATGACGAAAACACCACCGTGGCTCATGTTATTTACACTGTGATTCACAAGAGAGACAAAAGCTCCGAGAAAGAGAGAGAGAGAGCCGTTTAGTTCAACGGATAGTGACTTAGAAAAAAAAGGAAAAGGAAAAGGGAGAAGAAAGAAATAAAGGGGAGAAATAGAGAGTTTATAAAAGAAAAGGGAGTGAAATTAGTAAAAAGAGAAAATGTTAGGGGTCGCTTTTATGAAATTTCTTCCTTTGTAATTCGTAACTTTAGTAGCAGACTAGGCTTGTGAAATGACTGTTACACCCCTAACTGTCCGATGTTCTTTGAAGAGACAAACCATTTTCTTGTTTTGTTTACCTTTATAAGTTTTCACCCAAATTTACTTTTAGTCATATCTTTGTTATTTTTACACTATTGTAATATCAATTTTAAGCTATAGTATTTTGAAATTTCTTGATTCAACCTTAGCTGGAAACCAAAACTCAAATTATAAATATATTTGGCAGCATTTGATAAAATGAAAGTGGAAAAATATCTCTTTTAAGTTCATCATATTGTACTACAAATACAAACACTTCTCATCTAACCTTTCATCCCTCAAATGATTCTTCCTCTTCATTCATCTCTTCTAATATCTAAAATCTTCTCTGCTCACTAACTCTTTCCTACTCCTGGCAACTCTAATCACTTCAACCCTTGAGAATGTTCTCGGACATTAGTACCTAGAATAGTCTTTACCCCCTTTGACCTTTTTCTAAAACATGCCTATTTTTCAAATTTCCTGTCTGCTCCCTTCCTTTGACCAGCCCTCACCAACCTTTTTTTACTCAAAGTAGAAACTTGCTCTTGTCCTCTGGTCCTCTGGTTGGTTTTGTCGGCGGTCCGCCGGAGCAAAGTCTCTGCTTGCTTTGGCCTTCCTCTCCTCTCTTCTAAATTTACTCGTAAAGCCTCTCATGCTTATCTCTAAGCCTCTGACCTTCATATGTGTTTATCACATAAGCCTCTAAATACTTTTACAAGCCCTTTCTCTTAAAGTTTCTTTAACACCAGCCCCTCTCAACCATTCTCACTCTCTAATCTATGTTTTTAGTAGTCCCTGTGTAGTGTTCTGTGTTCTTGTGGTGCCTCTTCCCAAAGTCTCCTGTTTGCAAAGGATTGTTATGGCATCAAGCTCCCATAACAAACCGACCCCTAGCTGGTGGAGGTCAGATCTCTCTCCTGAACAAGCTAAAGATGAAGATGCTCCTGTAATCATAACAGACTTCAACTTCTCAGATCTGGTTGAGAAGTTTAAACTCTCCCTAGTTGGAATAATTTTTTATGAAGGAAGAGGGGTCTCTGCTCTTCTCACATATAGGCCGAGAGCCAACATTTTGGGATGTTGAAGGTCATGTCCAAGGCATTAACCTAGGCAACGACAGATTTCAACTTGATTTCGACTCCGAAGAAGCTTTGCAAAAGGTCCTTCGTAAGAGACCCTGTCATTTCAATGAATGGAGTTTTGCTTTGGAAAGATGGGAGCCAACAGCTCATGAAGGCTTCCCAAATACCATCACATTCTAGATCCAAGTCATGGGAGTCCCTACACACCTATGAAAGGATCCAGTTTTCTTCAAGCTTGGAGGAGCCCTGGGTCACGTGGAAAGAGTTGATGCAGTCCGGGAAAGAATGCTAGTGAAAATAGACATTACCAAGCCCCTGAAATTCTACCAAAAAGCTCAGTTCTCTTTCGCTACATATCCAGTATCTCTAAAGTACGAGAAGATGTACCGTTATTTTTTTACTTGTCATTTGATCTCTCATGATGAGAGTAAATGTCATCTTCTCACTGAGGAACAAAGACAGCTTAACAAAGCTACGAGATTGGCGAAAGCTGGCCACGAAGAGAATGGTCATATTCCATCGGTTAAGCAGCAACACTCTCAATGAGACAACAAGCGCCACCATATCGAGACGGGAAACACGACGAATACGACCACTGACAAAGGCTCACTTGGTTCCTCTAGACGCCCGGTGAGACGCAACCTGTTCTTGGGAAGAGATTATGAGCTGTCTAATGAGATTGGCATTACTGAGGAAAGAAACTCAAGGAGTAAGTTGATGGTACCTGCCAATCGTACCCGAGAGACATCTATACATTCTTCTGGTGCGTCCCACCGGAGAAGTCAAAGAAGCACCCATTCTGCTAGAGAATGGCGACCGAGACTTGAACAAGAAAGATCCCGGAGACTCCCATCTACTGGCATTCACAGGTCTGGTCATCTTCAAAATCTATATCAAAGCTCTTCTCTAAGAAGCTCCTCCCTAAGGAATTATCTAGTGGATGAAGAAAGAGTCGGCCATCGCGAATCTGGAAACATTGTTCTACCTACTATCCAGGAATCTAACCAGATTTCGCGTTTCTCCACCAAGGACAAAGGAAAGGCGATTGTAGAAGAATCCATAGTAGTTGTGCTCATGGCTCCTCTGGTCCAGTCTCGTGCCTCTGGATCTTGTTCCCGATCAGTACCTCTTTCGCCGATTGGCGAGAAAATCACACCTCTAACTGAGGCCCTTCCACCTACTGGTGCGTTTTCCGATCAGAACATGTATGCGGAGAGACAGGTAGTTGTTGAGCCAATCTGTTCTGCTCCTCCCCTGACCATCACCGCCGCATGTCCCCTCGTAGAAGCCACTGCTGAAAAAGGATTAGAAGTTGTTCTCCCAGCGGTGGCCAGTGTTGATCCTAAGCCGAAGTCTTTGCCGGCAAAAGAAGCAGTTGAGCGAGAAGCCCCAACCCTTCAAATTAAAGGCGTTGCTTTGTTGAGAGGACCCACACCCGACAATTGAGAATCTCTCTTAGACGAAATAGAGCTAGAGAATCCAGAACTTGATCCTGAATATGCAGGAAAATCGATGGAGGAGATTGATAAAGCTTTGGGGTTGGATGTCTTCGATGCGGATAAGGATGATCTACTTGATGAGGACATGGAGGATCACACCAAGGAAGATCAGCAGGTATAGGCGAGTGAAGAGCACACCGTCTCGGAAGAGTTACAACCGGTGAGTCGCAAAGAACAACCGTGGAAGGAGTCAACCCCATCATCCTCCCCGATCAATCGTCTCCGGAAAAGCACCTCTAAGAGCCGCCAGAGCCAGAACCGCAAGCAAAAAATGTCAATGTCTCCTCCGCTAAGCCGCCGTAGGAGAAGCTCTCAGAAGATCCAAGAATCGGGGCTGAAAGAGAAGAGATGTGCAACCAAAAGGAATGGCCGAAATTGGAAAAGAAAAGTATTTTGGGCCCTAAGTCCAAAAAAATGAAGAGCCCAATGTCTCTAAAAGGAGTAGCATCAAAAAAGCTTATCCCTTATCGTGGAAGGATTTCTCCGAGAATTTCAAAGAAAGAGATCACAAAAGAAGTAACGACAAAAGATATGAAGACTCAACACATTTTCCCTCACAGTGAGGCGCATCCGACAACCAAAACCATCAGAGTTATTCCCGAGGAAGGTTCGATGGAGTCCCAGAATCCATCCAACCTTCCACAATGAAGATTTTAGCCTGGAATTGTCAAGGGGCGGGTGCAAAAGCTATTATCTGTCGACTGGAAGAGATGTGTCGCATGTACTCTCCAGGTTTTCTTTTTCTTTCGGAAACTAAAAATTATCGGCCTTTTTTGCAAGATCTCCAAGTTTCTCTAGGATTTGATAGCTTGTTAACTATGGATCCACTTGGTATGAGTGGAGGTCTTGCTTTTTTTTATTATAGAGATTTTTCGGTTACTGTTCTATGTATGATGGATCGTTTGATTGATGTAGAAACGATTATTGATGGTAACCGTGTTTTCATAACTTTTGTGTATGGTGATCCGGTTATTGAATACCGTGAATATGTTTGGGAAAAATTGACCCGTATTGCCATTAACCGCCTTGGGGCATGGTTTACTATTAGTGATTTTAACGAAATAACAGGGAATCACGAAAAGCGAGGAGGGAGGAAAAGATCAGAAGTCTCCTTTCTCCCCTTTTGGAATATGATCCATTGTTTTGGATTAATAGAATTCATGCATTTTGGTAACCCAATGACATGGGCGGGCAAGCGAAAAAGCGGAATGATTAAATGCAGACTTGACAGAGCAATGGGAAATGAAGATTGACATCATATATTTCCCCACACTAATGTGGAGTATCTCAAGATGTGGGGTTCCGACCATAGACCCCTAGTTGCTAGTATTCAAAAACTTCCCCAAAAAATTGGGAGGACATTCATGTTCGACAAACGCTGGATAGGGAAACCAGGTTTGAAAGAAGCCATTTTAGATGGTTGGGGTTGTTCTTCCTCAACCAATAGGCGATCCATCTCTCAACGAGTACGATCTTGTCGTAGTGCAATCTCAAAATGGAAGAAAGAATCCAAGTCGAATACTGAGAAGCTTATAGAAGAACTCAAAGATCACATCGATCAATGTCAACCTGATGAACGTATCTCGTATGAGGAATTGAAGGAACTGAAGTCAAATCTCTACAAAGCATTCCTAGAAGAGAAATTATTCTGGAAACAAAAAAAGCAGAGTCAACTGGTTAAGAGAGGGAGACAAGAACACCAACTTTTCCACGCAGCTACAAAGCAAAAAAGATCTCGAAATAGAATATTGGGTTTGACTAAACCAGATGGAACATGGGTAGATAACGAGGTGGGTGTAGAGATAGTAGCAGTGGACTATTTCAAGGAGCTGTTCTCTTCGGCAAATCCGAAGGATATTGATAGCGCACTCCAGGATATTCTTGTGAATGTAAAAAATTGTATGAATAGAACCCTACTAAAAGAGTTCTCAGAGATTGAAGTCAAGAAGGCATTATTTTCCATCAAGCCAGGAAAAGCCCTGGGACCAGATGGGATGACAACCTTGTTCTATCAACACTTCTGGGAAATTGTAGGGCAAGATCTCATAAATATGATGAAACGCTTCTATGAGACAGGAAAGTTTGATAGGTCACTCAATGAGACAAATGTATGTCTCATTCCGAAGACTGACAGACCAAAGGAAATGACCGGTTTCAGACCTATAAGCTTATGCAATGTGGGATATAAAGTGATATCCAAGATCTTGAGCCGACGATTAAAGGGCCTCCTCCCATTACTAATCTCTGAAACACAATCAGCCTTTATGGTTGGCAGGTTAATTACAGATAATATATTGATTACACAAGAAAATTTCCACGCCCTACGGTCTAACCCGGCCTGTCGCAAGAAGTATATGACAATCAAAATAGATATGAGCAAAACATATGACAGAATAGAAATGGATTTCCTACGCGCCCTAATGCTGAAGATGGGATTCGCCCCCAAGTGAGTGGAGTGGATTATGTGCTGCATCTCAACAGTCTCATACCGAGTCCTCCTCGATGGAGTGCCCCGTGGACATATAACACCAATTAGAGGGATTAGACAAGGGGATCCTATCTCCCCTTACTTGTTCATCTTATGTACAGAAGCGCTGGTAGCAAAATTACGCGATACAGAATGGTACAGCAGAATCCAAGGGATGCAGATCTCAAGGGCCAACCCTCCTATTTTTCATCTACTATTTACAGATGATAACATATTCTTCTGAAAAGCAGACAAGGCACAAAGCAAGGAGATTATAGATATCATCCGCTCTTATGGTGAAGCTGCAGGTCAAAAATTAATTTGACCAAGTCGTCTATAATGTTTGGGAATGATGTCCCGGTTAGCAAGCGATTAGCCATTAAGACAACATTGGGAATTCTCCAAGAAGGTGGCATGGGGACTTATCTAGGACTCCCAGAAAATATCTGCGGCTCAAAGGCTCATGTCTTTACCTTTGTGTGTGGCCGTCTCCAGAGTAGGATCAACTCTTGGTTGGCGAAATTCCTCTCCAAAGGGGGGAAGGAAGTGATGATTAAATCGATTGCTTAAGCTCTTCCGACATATGTAATGTCGTACTTTCTGCTCCCTAAAGTGTTATGTACGAAACTGAGCAGCGCTATTGCCAAGTTTTGGTGGAGTGCCAAGGAGGACAATAGAGGGATACATTGGATGGCATGGGAAAAGCTATGCTCGCAATTAGCATAAGGGGGCCTGAGATTTAGAACTTTCGAGGAATTCAACCTAGCTCTCTTAGCAAAACAACTCTGGAGACTGATTTGGTTCCCTAATTCCCTCATGAGTAGAGTATTGAGAGGAAGATACTTTAGATACTGCAACCCTATGAAAATTCAAAAGTCAAATCAGCCCTAGCGGCAAAACCTCTTTTACTATCGGGCCTCCGAAGGAATATTGGATCGGGGATGGATACCAAAGTTTGGAGCGAACCTTGGATTCCTGATACTCTAACTAGACCACCAAAGAGTACTAGAGCCGCGAAGGATCCCAATTTGTATGTGAACGCCCTTATCAATCCTGCAACGAAACTTTGGAAGCATGAACGCCTGAGGGAACTTTTTACCCAGGATGATATTCAATGTATCCTTGGAATCCGACCAACGAATGCCTTTTCGAGAGATGGATATAGTTGGTCATTCACTCCGCCAGGCAACTATACAGTAAGGTCAGGATACTGGGCGGCGAGAGGTTTATCTCGTGCTTGCGACCACCCTGTTCATGCACCTACAGTGGTAACACTTTGTACGCAAGCATGGAAATTGAAAACAACACGAAAGCTCAAGCATTTCGTGTGGCAATGTTTATCTGGTTGTCTGGAAACGTGCCAAAGGTTACACTATAGACACATTAGTCAAGAAAGAGGATGCCCAGTGTGCGGCGCGACGGAAGAATCTGTTAATCACTTACTATTCGAATGTCCGCCAGCACGACAAGTTTGGGCATTGGCCCCCATTCCCTCTTCTCCATTCCTCTTCCCTCGTGAGTCTCTATATGAAAATTTTAATTTCCTATTTTGGGAAGCAAAAAAAGTAGGGACCTCTGAGGCAGACTTGCATGTGTTTCCATGGATCTTGTGGTTTATTTGGAAGGCAAGAAACAAATTTATATTTGAAAATCAAAGGGACTCGACCCAAGAGATTCTGGATCATGCCATCCAAGAAGCTGCTTTTTGGAGTAAAGCGCAAGAAAGCATAGAGGAACAAGACCTTGGGGACACAGGGGAAGGCGTAGGTTACCCGACTTTTCCGGAATCAGCGGGTGGAGAAAAAGTGTGCCAGATTGACGGTTCCTGGAAGGATAATGAACCTTTCAGTGGATACGGGTGGGAATTGGTTACTGGCGACAGAAGAAGTTGTGAAGGTCTCAAATGTGCATACGCCAACCAATCCCCTCTACATGCTGAATTAGAAGCGTATCTATGGGCTATGGAATGCTTGGTCTCGTTGTCAGTTGTGGATGTCTCTTTCGCTACTGATTGCGTGCAATTGATCTCCTTAGTCTCAAACCCAGAGGAATGACCGTCATGTACCTCGGAACTTGAAGAGTTTAGTGCTATGAAAAGTCTTTTTTCAGCTTTTAATATTTTCTATATTCCTAGATTTGCGAACGTCATTGCAGACGACCTAGCCAAAAAGACAAGGACAAAAAACTCTATTTTTACTCATGCAAAAACTACGATTACTCCACTTTCCCTAGAGAAAAGGATGTGACGGGAACTTTATAATCGAGTTTTGAAGTTAAAGAAAAAAAAATTCATCATATTGTAGCCGATACACTAAGATCTATATCTAAAACGAGCGACCATCCAAAAAAGTGAGCCTAAATCGAAATGGTTAGTATGCTATGTTTCATCCAGCCTTCACATTTGTTCACTTTATTATAATCATATAGTGCTTTTTTTCTCTCTTCCTTTTCTCTTTATATTCTGCCGTTTTACTCCTTTTTTTTTGCCCTTTTCTTTGTTCTTATGTGCTCGTTTTACTTTCTCTGCCCTTTTACCTTTTCGGAATATGTATTACCATTCACTTCCGACCAAAAAGAAAATTAGCAATCACATACGAGAATTATTTATTAAACTATACCAAATCTTTAATTTTATCAAACTGTGAAACTTTTTTATGTTCAACGTACAATACATACGATAATTATTTATCAGAACCCATGCACGGTACTTAGTTAAGGCAGTTCTCAAAAAAAACCATTGTCATAGTTTTTGTTCCAAAAAATAGATCATTTCCCTTTTAAGTTTTTGTTCTAAAATATTACCATTTTTATGTAGTAATAGAAAATCAGATCATACATTCAAACCTAAAAACTTTAGTTAAAATATCTTCAAATGAATTTTTTAGTCTTTTCTTTATAAAAAGAAGTTTTTAGGATTTTCTTTAAAAAAAATTTAATGGTATTTTTTAAAAAAAATAGTAATAATATTCCTGAAACAAAGAAAAACTTATTTTAATATTTTTGGGTATTTCTCTCTATCGATCAAATTGTATTTTGATATGAGTTCGAGAATCAAGTTTCTATCGTAGTCAAGGACGATGTGGTCAAGTGATAAGAAACGAGTTTATTGCGCTAACACATTATGAGTTCGATCCTCCTGCTATGCATAATTACAACACATTTGTTTGTGGACACCACACGGACTCGCTCGTATAGATTAGTTTGGTTTTCTATAGTCTGGGATTATCTTGAGTTATCAAATAAAAAAACATGACAATTTAAAAGAAGATATTTTTGTTATTGAGCGTAGGGTAAATTCATACACGAGAATATCACCGCTATCTTCAAAATAAATAATCAAACATCACAAACGCCTTTACGATTTTAAAAAGAGAATACTAAAAATTAAATGGGAATATGAAGAAGGCCATGGAATTGCACCGACGACGGCGCACGGGGGAAGTGATGATACTTTTCGGCCCCACTTTCATCAATAGACATGCCAGGTGTATTTTCCCCATAACATAAAACCATAAATTAACATAGAGTTCCATAAACACAATCCGAATCCAAAAGCTCACTCGAATGCGATCCGAAAAACTCGAAATCAAACGGATTTCTAAAAGTATATGATCCATTTGTTGCTTTTTTCAGATGTATCTCAGAAATATTTTAAAAAACCGGAAAAAATCTGAACACGAAAAACTGAAAAAACTCAAACCTATACTCGATTTATTTTTTTTTACCTAACTACATTCTATTTCAACATACATCTTAATTGAACCCTATCCCGATTATAAAAATATCATAAAGGATTTAATGTCATACTTCCCAGAATCCAGAATCCAAAATAGATTAGAACTGCATCCGACTCAAAGCCCGAAGGCTTACTTCTAAATAACTTACTAATCAAAGAAAAATTGTCGAGGACTATCAAAGATGTTAGTCAGAAGAGTGTCAATAAATAACGAAAAAAAAATCCTCTTTAGAAAATGTATTTCTTTCTACCATCCCACTTAATTCAGTAACTTTCTATTCTTATTAAAGAAGATGCGCTAAACAATTGATTTTTTTTATTTTGAGATAAATGATTTATGGTTTCTTAGAACATCCACAATGAATTTTACACTTTGGATTCCTAAATATATTTTAATTATATAATCAAGTAGAAAAAATAAAAGAAATAATTGACCTAGGGGCATTTTAAACTATTTTTAGTTCTGTTTGAAAAAAATATTAACAATATATTTGATGATATAATATAGAGTTCAAAATTTAGTTATCGTATTTATGTATGTTTATTTTAAAAAATAATTTAGGCCCTGAATTTTTAATTTTAAATTATAAAATTAAAGTTTTAGGCCTTAATTTATAAGTACAATTTTAAAAATTTAGAGAATTTTTCTTTTCTTAAGCCTTAATTTGTCCGCGCATACGCGGAGGTTAATATCTGAATTTACATTTATATATTTTTTAATAATATCATGTGTAATATATTGTGAATTTTTATCAATGAATATGGAATATGTTGTGGTTTTTTGTTCACCACGTGAAATATAATGTATATACAAACAAACAATATTTTTAATATGTTGGTGGATCGAAAACCATTAGAACAAATCAAATGTAACTTCACCTATGCATACCATTTGAAAAGAGTTTTAACCAAATTTCAACGGTCTATAAATAATCGCATTACAAATCTTGCATTTTTAGCTTTAAAACTATTGATAGTTCCAAACTATCAGTCATTAGTCCAAGAACCCATATATATCATATTTGACTATGACTCTCCCTTGGTATAATATCTACCTGAAAAACTTAATAGTCACTTTAAAATATTCTCTAACAAAACTCATCTCAAATATCAGAAAATGATTATAATAAGTGATCAATTATTTCCTTCACTTCACTAATGGAGCATGCTTTTGGAGAGATTACTAAAATTTGTAGATACATTTCCCTGGAACTTTCTTCTCTACTGATTTTTTTTGAGAGGGTGGTTCTTGTGAGTTTCAAAAAAAGTATATGTTGCGAACTAATGGGAAACAAAACATAAACGACTTTCTTATATCTTTATATATATAAAGCAGAAGTCATTTTGACAATTCTCTGAGCGACATGTGTCATTTACACATTTATTTTTTTCAAAAAAAAAGAATGTCAATTGGATAATTTTTCCATTTTTTTCTCTATTAACTACTCAGCTTACCACATTCTCATCAACAAATCTAAATCAATTGAATTTAAATAAATTGAAATTTTTACCTTTATTCCACTCCCATTCGGACCACTCCTTTTAATCCAAACCACCATTTCTCTAAACCAAAACCTCCATTAAGTTTACTTTTCGTTGATTAGTTTTCTTTTTCGTTCATCTTTATGAATCATACAGAGTAACTATCTTTCTATTTTTTTCCCAACTTTAACATTCTTTTCTATGTTTTCTTTTGGAAATCGTTGGAGGTACAAAAATGATTTTTAAAAACCATGGAAATAGAAGTTTACAGGGTACATTTTTATTATTTATACAATAAAATATATAAAAAAGTCGTAAATTATCATTTTCATCATATATATAACAATTATCTATATTACAGATATATAAACACTTATAAAATTGTTAATTTCACATATTATTATCAATCGTTAACATGTTCACAAAACTTTAGTTTTGTGAGTAACATATGTTTATATTTAAAATACCATTTGAAAATTAATTTCACAATTGACTTCAAATGAAAACTAAAACTAATTTTTAAAAAGAGCCTCTGCAAAGCAGAGGCACAATACTAGTAATCAATAATTTTCCAAACTTGAAATTATCTATAAAGTATTTTAACTATTTTTATAAGAAAGAGGATTAAAAAAGGGTATTTTATATAACATGACATCTCTAAACCATGTGTGTGTACAAACTACTAAGACTACTTACTATGTATATAAATTTCAGTATTAGTTCTTTTAAATGCTATTTTCCATATTTGATATATTTTCAGTCTTCTCTCCATAGTTTGAGCATGCCCCTATAGATACATGCATTCATGACATGATAAATCTTTAATTAACGATTTTCTGGCCCAAACGTGATCTAAAGAAACAATGTAACTATGCTACAACGATTCACACAACAGAGAGAATGCAAATCACACAGTAGAAATTTTCTAGACATAATATAGAAATTTGAGAGGAGATATTTAGATATACATTAAAATTACCGCGAGACTCTCGATTTTGCTCTACAAATACCAATGCGCGAGCATCAAATACAAATTTAATATGGAGATGAACAATTAAATCTAGGAAAGATGAAAGATTATGAAACTGACAAAGCTACAAAATTCCAAAAATTATTTTTTTGAACACGTGTCACAATTTGGAGTGCTGACGTGTCCTCTTCTTGTAGAGAATAAACCAACTATTATATATTAGATTTTTGATGATAAACTTGTGAAAAACTACCATTCTAGATGCTCTTATATGTTACTTGTTAGTATAACCTTTTATGGTAAAAATGTTATTATTTTTCTGTCCCTTTCAATTGTTCCTCGTAGGTTTTTTTATATATTTGCTGAAGGTGGGTTCTCTCTTTTTTTTTATTAGATGTCTTACAAGTTGCTTTTATATTTGTGAAAGATGACGGGTCTTGTTTCCTTTTAGGTGTCTATGAGTTTTAATTGAGTTTAGGAATCTTTGTTTATTTAGGTAGGAGTTCAACACATGTGAGGTATTGTGATCCCTGTCATGTTTATGAACCACTCATAGGTGCATTCCCACTTTGAATTTTCCACTTCACTTTTGATAAGCTGTATGCATTATGAACATTATATAGTTATGTAGCCCCAAATTATGATTTTTAATAGATTTGGAGAAAACGTGAGCTTTCAGTTTAGCCCTTTAGGCATCTCATTTCAAATTTTTTAGGAAACCATTCATATGTGCTTAATTGTGGTTCTATATATGTCTACACCACATGACCATATATAATTGTATCCATTCATTTAGTGACATCATGTGTGATTGTATGAATACAACTCCAACAAAAGGGAAAAGGCCCATTCTATTAGGGAAAACTCTATAAAACCTTTTTTCCCATCACTTATACAACTAATTCCTTACGTTTCCGTGTCGTAGCCTTCGTGAACCGCGACTGAGTCTACGTCGCCGCGAGGCTTCGCTTTCTCGTTTCTTTTCTCGACACTGTTAGTGTCTTCCAAGGTAATCACCTTGGTACTCCGATCACCATCTTTTATGTGTTTGGTTGCGTGTTAGAAAACTCTAACAAAGTTCTCTTTTTCTTGGATCTGGAATCTTTCTTTTTAGGTTTTATATCTATTTTTTCGGAGATCGTATCCATCATCTCTCAATCCAGAACTGCGGTCTAAGGTTAAGGTGATGAGCTTCCACGCGATCCCCCGTATACATAGGTCTAGCGATTCTCTTTCAATAGTACTATAAGGCTTCTCACAAAATTGATTGATAGTCCTGCTTGAGGGTCTAGATAGATATGATTGATGTATGTGCTTGTTAAAACTATTTGATTGATTTGGGAACGGGTGAGAAAAGAACTGTGAGAATGATATGGATGTTGTGGGAAATGAGAAAAGGGAATAGGTGAAAATGGAAAGGTGAGAATGTTGAAAACGAAAACAATCGGGGAAAATGTGAAGTACCTAAGTGGGAATAGATTTTGGGATTGATAGGTGACCGAGGAAATAATGTTAAGATGGGATGAATGTTATGTTTGCTCGTTTGGTTTTATACTCTTGCTAGTTTTATTGTCAGGTCGAGTTTACGGATTGGTGTGGTTTAGCAATCCATTATCTTGTTAAGTGATTCCTCTGTCACTCATTCTTTTCTTCTCTCTTTTCCTCTCCATTTGTGCCTTTTCAGATGAACATGACTAGTAGATGGAGACAATGACTAGATCGTGGTGTTCATTTTAAGAATCAACGGATTTTTCATTGTTTTCTTTGATTTAAACATTCTCAGAGATGATTTGAATTTTTTTGAAATTTTTATAGATTATTTGAGACTAGATGAGATTATGGTTAAGTTGTGTATTAATAAAGTTGATTCCTTAGATTTGTGCTTGTAGTTACGGGTGATTTAAATTAGGAAGTGTGTATTGTGCCCTACGGATAAAGGGACGACATTATAGAGTACATATAAAATTATATATACTAACAATCTCAGGTTCTTGCCATTTTAACACAAATGATTTTTTGGCAGCACATGATCAAAACTTAAAAGGGTCGAACTAATCAAAAATTTAGAATAAATTGTGTTAAAATGACAAATCATCGGCTATTTAAATATGAACTAAGTGATCGTGTCCGCGCTCTCACGGATTATAAATCTATTTTTATATTTTATCATTTTTTGCTATAATGATTACGTTTTTATAATATAGTTTTGTCTGTTATAAAATATATATCTAGGAAGATTAATGTTTTAGTAACTAATCATTCTTGATCACTTAATTAATTAGTTTTTTTGAATGATAATATTTAATATATTTAGTCGCATTTATATATCATTATGTCTAAAATAGATTGTATTACACTTTGTTTTTTTTTAATAAATATGTTAAAAAAAAATTCATATTTTTCAAAATAAATTAATGAGCTAAAAATATATTTGACTATATAAAATTTGATGCATATATTATGTAAGTATATTTATCAAGACATATGTTAGTCAATCTATTGGATTCCAATAAATTTAACCATTTTTTGGGATTTGAAAGTTTCCCAAAAAATTATCAGTAAACTAAATCTAAATGTAACATGTTTATAATAAAAAATATATTATGCAATTATCAAATTATGCTTTTATTTTCAAGGAAAATATAATATCACAAAAACAATATTAATTATATGACCAATCTAATCGTCAACAGAAGGAAGAATCAATGTGCTTAAGATTCCTTAAACTATATGAACATGTCATCATTTTTGGTCTGAAATTGAATGAGGTGCTGACAAATCAGTTTTTTAACTAAAACAACTTCGCAAATAATAGTAAGGAGATTTTGAAGAGTATTTTCAAAATTATTGTTTTTTTGTAAACTAAATTGTTGTTATTGAAGAATAAGAAAAATGTACATTAAAATTCACTATTATTGGATATATTTTATATTGCAAATATTTGGTGATTTCAAGATATTTTAGTGAATTTTCTTAGTTAAAAATACAAAGATTCATATCATATAAATTATGTGAAATTGTAAAATAATTAATCAAATTTCATTTAAAAGTTCATAAGAACTCAATTCCTTTCAAACACTTGGTTCAATCTATCTTATACATTTAACTAGTGGAAATTCGAACTCAATAACTCATATTCTTTTGGTTATATAGGAAGGATATATAAATATATATATAAGGCGTGATGCTAATCAACTTCAATTTTAAACTTAGGATCTTATATCTCAACACGTGAAAGTAACTTAGTTTGAATTATAAATATATTTGTTTATAGTATTGTATAAAAATATGTGGGATCCTTTTATCTTCTAAATAGGCATAACCAGATGTGTACATTCAGATATTCTGTTCAGTTTCTAAATTTAAAAACAACTAGAGTCTGATTGGCGCTAAGCGTGAGATTATAGTATAAGAGAGTTTGAAAAAATGTAATAAAAATGTATTAATACATATGCTTAGAAATTGAAAGATTGATTGTAATATAATACCGTAGTTGTCAAATGGTTTATTTGAATGTGTAGCAGGTTTACAGATTTGAATAAACTGTGCGATTTTAAGTTGATGTTTTTTATGCTAATTTTATAAGTGACATAGACGGATAAAGTTGTATATGATATGAACGGATTGATGACTATTAACCTTTAAAGAAATAGCATGGTAATAACTTTATCACAAAATTTTTTGATTATTTGTTTATAGTTGATCCGATAAATGGTTAAAACATCACAAAACGTAAGTCCAATGGTAAATATTGTAAAACATAAACTATAATATTAAGGAAATTTTCTGTAAATTTCTTTGAAAACAACATTAGTAGTATGGTTTTGAGGTTTACCATACTTGTATGTTATCAAGATCTTCAATCCAAGCTTCACAGATACTCTAGATAGAGCGACATAAAATTTTCCATGCGAGAAAACCGACTTTGAAAGATAGAGTCCAACCTGTTTTAGCGTTTGTCTTGGGCTTTTATTTATGGTCATTGAAAATGCGACGGCCAATGAAAACTGTCTGCGTCTCGTTTTAAACGAATATCTTATGCCAAATGGATAAATAAGAATCCTAGGAAGAAAAACTTTGATATCTATAATGAAAAAAATAACAAATGAGAATATTCATATCAGACTTAGAAGATTGAGCTTAAAAGAGTAACAATTTTAATACTTTAATTGTTTATGAAACTTTTTGACTTTTTGTTGATATATTCATAAATATTTTTTAAAAAAAATTTCCATTTTTTTCTTAAAGAGCAACTTGAACTTTTTTTATTGTTTACAATAATTTGCATATTTTTCTATCAAAATATTAACAAACTGAAATCTTTATAAATTTTAATCTTTTTAATTTTTCGTAAAGATTAATTAAATAAAACCCAATGGCAACCGAAACACTTAAACGATTCAGCTTCTGGTCGATATCAATACATGAAAAATCAAAACCAAACAATACAAAAATTCTTGAACCTTAAAAATATTTACAATTCTGTTCGATTACTCAAAATTGAACATATCTTAAATGTGACGAAATATGTTTTATAAGTAAAGATGTGAAGTTTATCTTGTACTGTAAGTTTATTGATTTTCAAAGCCCTCATAACCTATGTGAGAAAAAACAACACATAACTTTAAATACTTTTAGTGTTTCATTCATATTGGACTTACAAATTTGGGTTTAAAAGAGTAATAATTTAGATACATTAATTGTTTATAAAATTTTAAAATTTTTTTATTGAAATATTCAAAAAAATCTTTTTAATTTTTTTTCCATTTTTAATTATTTTTATTAAAGAGCAGCCTGGATTTTTGTATTGTTTACGAAAACTTTTACATTTTTCTATCAAAATGTTAAAAACCAATTTTTTTAAAATTAATTTTAATCTTTTTAAGTTTCTGTAAAATTAATTGAATAAAACCGAATGAGAACCAAAACACTTAACATTTTAGTTTCTCTTTAATATTAATTCCGAAAAATCAAAATCAAACAATATAAAAATTCTTATGTTTAACTAAGTTCATACCATTTTTGGAGCTTAAAAATATTTACAGTAATGTTTGATTTTATAAAATTGACAATATCTGAAATGTGACAAAAGATGTTTTGTAAGTGAACATGTGAAGTCTATCTTATACTGTAAGTTTATTGCTCCCATAAACTCTCACAACCGATGTGGGACAAAACAATAAACCATTTTCAATACTTTTAGTGTTTTATCCATATTGAACTTAAGAGAATAACAATTTAAATATGTTAATTGTTCGTGAAACTTTTAAGTTCTTTATTGAATTATTCAAACCGAATCTTTTAATTTTTACATTTTAAAGAAACTTGAATTTTTTATTGTTTACGCAAATTTTTATATTTTCTATCAAAATGCTACAAACTAAAATCTTTATAAATTTTAATCTTTCTAATTTTTTTTGAAAATTTAAATGGAAAACTTATTGAGAAACAAATGGTTCAGTTTTGAATTAGTTATACTCCAAAAAGTCATAACCAAAAATACAAAAATCTTATGTTTAACTAAATCGAAACTATTTTAAACCTCAAAAAATAAAAATTATTCGGTTATGTTTCTTAAAACTGAATATATCCAAAATTTGAAAATAGATATTTTAAATGAAAATAAAAGGTCTATTTTATACTATATATTTATTACTCTTGAACGCTCTCACAATTGATGTAGGAAAAAACAACACACCATTTTAAAAACTAAGAAAATCAAAATTGAGTTTAAAAAAGTAAGAGATTAATTTTTTTTCTATTGTTTACGAATTTTAAAAAAAAATTATCAAAATATTTCAAATCAAAATCTTTTTAAATCTTTATCATTTTTCTCTCAAGATTTAATTGAAAAATGATTAAATCGAAACATTAAACGATTTGGTACTTGTTCGTTTTTTAACTGAAAGAATCATAACCAAACAATACAAAAGGTATTATGTCTAACTTAGTTCAATTCATTTTTGAATTAAAAAAATTAATTACTATATGGTTCGACTTCTTAAAGTCAAACATATTCGAAATGTGAGAAAAATATTTTGTAAGTGGACATGTGAGGTCTATTTTATACTGTAAGTTTATTACTCTTCTAAACTTTCACAACTGATGTGGGATAAAACAATAAAACACTTTAAAGATTCTAATGTTTTTATATCGAACTTAAATATTTAAACAATTTAAATATTTTATTTTTTACAAATATAATTATTTTGAAAATTTTTATAGTATCTTATGCAAATCTATTTTTCAAAATAACTCAAACTGAATATTCATTTAATGTTTAAATTATGTGTATCAAATCATTAAATATCTTAACTATTTTTATAGTAAATAATGTCACAATTAAGTATGAAAATTTTAAAGCTTTCTCATTGGCTAGTAACCCCCAAAACGCTCTAAGGTTGACCTCAAATTTCGACTCTCGATCACTTGCTCTTTATATCTCAGTTAATATGTAAGATGTTTTATTGTTTAAGAAAGTATCAATTTTTTAATATTTTTAATCGAAATATTTAAAACCGAAATCTTTTAAAATTTGAATCCTCTTTATATTTTGTAAAATTTAACTGATACCTATTAAGAACCGAAATAATAAGCGGTTCAGTTTCGGTTTAGTTATAATCTCAAAAACTCAAAACCAAACAATACGAAATTCTTATTTTTAAAACTCATTTCAAATCACTACAAGAAAACAGACAAATTGCGAGGAATAATTTGGTCGCAATTTCGTAGCAAACGTAGATTTGCGACGAAAATCAGTCAATCGTTAAACGTTTGTCACATATTGGCTGTGGTCGCAATTTCGTCGCAAATTTGCGACAAAAAGTATTATTCGCTTCCCAGTTGCAAAATTGCGACGAAATTGCTACCAACATAATGCGACCAATTTGCGAAAGAATTTGAAATCGCAATATATTGCCATAAATTTGCGAATGACAATAAAAATTTGGTTCGCAAGTTCATCGCAATATATTGCGAAGAAATTGCGGCTAAAATAACACAAATCGTCGCAAATTCGTCGCAATATATTGCGACGAAACGGATAATTTAATCGCAATTTCATCGCAATATTTTGAGATGAATTAGCGAAGATTTCTGTAATTGTAGTCATAATTTCTTCGCAATATTTTGCGACGAAATTGCGATTATCAGTCGTATTTTATCGCGTGTTGGTCGCAATATTTTGCGACCAATTTGCGATAAATTGCTCGCAATTTCGTGGCAATTTGTGTGCATTTTTTTAAAATTAATTGAATTAAATATAATAAAACTAATTAAAAATAAATATAAATTAAAAACGAAAATAAATTATATTATAAAATTTAGTCTGAAAATAAAAATTAATAAAAATATTTTAGAAAACAAAAATAAATCCTAAAATCTAATCGTACGCCGGCGGATGCTGCTCCTGCTGTTGTTCCTCCTGCTGAACATCAGAGGCGAACTGAGCGAACTCAGGGTCCTTTTGCGCAAGTCAGCTGAAAATGCGAGAATGGGTACTAATCTGGTGCTCGTATCCGGCCATCTTCGACCGAACAACCGTGACCTCTTCGCGTGCCGCCTGAAGCTCCTCCTCGGCCCTCTTCAGCTTCTCCTCGAGTGACTCCATGTAGCCGCCTGAATGCTCAATACCGGCTGCAGCTGAAGAGGTCTCAGATTGGAGAGATCCAACATCAAAAACCGGCCTTTCGACCGGGGAGTAAGCTACAGGAAAAAAGATTAGTTAGTAAACATATAAAAAAATTAAAAAACCAAATTACGTTTTAAAATTAATTAAGTACTACTAACCTCGGCGAAGATCTTGTTCTTCTCGAACTGGGAAAGATGCGTAGACTGGACGGAGCTATTTGTGCACTCCATCGAAAGGGTAACCTCCGCTTCGTTGATCCGGGGGCGGACATCGGCTGCGAGCCGCTCGGAATTCGCATCTACGAAGGTGCCGTCAGACTTCTTCTTCGTCTCTTCTAGCACGGCCAGAAGATCGGGAATGTCGACACCTTCCTTAGCCTTATTTAACAAAATTTTAAAATTATTTAATCGTTTATAAAATATTTAAAACATTTAGTATTTATACAATTTTTAAATTATTTATTTTTCAAATTTAATATATTCTAAAATTGAAAAACTTACGATTTTTTGGGCTTTCGCCCTGAAGGAATCACGACCGGCTGAATGGGTCGGCTCCGCTCTCTGCGTCTCAGGGTTTCTCCGAGCCGCGGTGCACTGGTGGCTCCTGTTGATGTGCTTATCTCCCACCCAATTCGCGACTAGTTAGAGCCAGACGTCGTTGTCCATCCAATTTGGCTTCCCCTGCTCGACCCCCATACGCGCCCACCTCTGCTTCCATCGATATGCTTGATCTCCGTGGCGGTCTTTGACTTTGTTATCGAACGCCTCCTTCACCCGTTTGTCGTGACCGCGGTCCCAATTGTACGATTGCTGGAAAAAAAGCAAACGTTAAATATTTTACAATAAAAAATTAAATACTTACAATAAACGCGTCGAACCAAACGTCGAGAGTGGACTGAGGTACCTTGCTGAAGCTCGTGTAAGGCCCCCTGAAGTAATGTTGGAAGATCTTCGTGACCTTCTGCGCGATCTTCCCGTCGTCGTCGAACTTGAAACAAGAAAAAATTAATTCATAGTTCATAAAAAAATATGAATTTTAAATTAAAATTATTTAAAAAAATTACCAGAAAGTCTCGGGAGGTCTGTGCGGATGAAGTCGGGCAAATCTGCCCGAACAGGACTCCGGAGAAGATCCTTACAAGAAATCCCCGCCGGTGGTGGTGTCGGGACCTGCTGCGTCAGAAACCCGCCGGTGGACGTCTCCGGAATGGATCCTGAAGTGGAAGGACCCGTACCTGACGTCTGTTTCGGCCTAGGTCTACTGGTGGTCCGTATATAGGCGTCGAGGCCAAAAAGATCGTCCGACTTAAACAAAATTAAATAAAATTAACTTTTAATAATACTGTTTATTTAAAATAATTTATGAAAATATTTTATAATTTTTAATTGATTAATAAATTTAATTAAAAATTTTGCAATTTTAACGTTAAACTTCATTAACAATATTTTAGATATATTTAATAATCAAAATTATTAATAATTTTTCTAAACATAATTATTAAATATCATTCTTTATGTTCTACGCTTCATTCCAGAACTTTCCACTAATTACTTATCTAAGCCACTTAAATCTACTAATTATAAAAATTAATTACTATCTAAACCTTTTGTATCTTTCTATACTAACTAATATTAAACAAATAATGTAAAAACTTACATTAAAGTGATTGGGATCCATTGAGATTTGAGAGCATTAGTGTTTAGAAGATTTTGTGTTTAGAAGTGTTTTTTAGAGTGAGAGATGGTGCGATTTGCGATTGTGGAGGAAATGAATTGGTGGGGGGTATATATATTTTTTATTTCGTCGCAATCTATTGCAGTGTGGTCGCAATTTTTGGGTTTTGGCGTTACATTTTGCGACGAAATTGCGATGATTCCTCGCAATTTCGTCGCAAGTGAAATTTACGAAAAACCACGTAAATTAATTCCCCCCGCCAAATATTGCGACGAATCTGCGACCACTCGTCGCAATTCCCTCGCAAAATGTGCGAGAGAATTGCGACGAGTGGTTGCAGATTCGTTACAATATCTATTAATTATATATATTATTAATTACAATGTTTAGGGTTGACGATTTTACGGTTTTTCGTCACAAGATATGCGGACAACTACAACGTAGTATGCGTTAACATTTTTATTAACCCTTTAATGTAATGCAACGAATATCAATGTTCATACAAACCCTTTTATGTAATGCAACGTTAATTTATGACGTAAAGTTGAGTTTTTTTTTAACTCGGACCATAGACTGTTATCGGTTTATTCTGTTGTTTTTACGTACTTATAGAATAAGCATTTAGATAACTAGTTGTTTCGTGCGACCTTCCATAGTTTAATTTAGTATTGATGATTTATGGTTTAGGGTTTGGATTTCACAGTTTAGTGTTTAATTAGGGTTTAATTAGTGTTTCGTGTTCATTGTTTACTGATTAGGTTATACGGGTTACGGTTTAGAGTGTAGGGTTTAGTGTTAGGGTTTAGGGTTTAGGTTTTAAATTGCGAAGAAATTGCTACCACTCGTCGCAATCGCATCGCAATTTTTTAAATTAATATATATTAATTACAAGCGAGACGGTTTAGGGTTTATATTAATACCAAAATCTTTATTACTTAGTCTAAAGACGACAAAGTCACCAATACGTAGACAAAACCATTTTTAGGTGAATTTTTTTTTTATGATTTCAACAAGTTCATAGAGATACAAAAAGACAGTTTCAGGTGAAAAAACCATTTTTCGGTGCAAAAATAGACGTTAATGATTCCAACAATTTTATCATAGAACAAAATTGTTGTTAACACAATCAGATACTTCGATTTCAATTTTCTAATAGGACTTTAATACAGTGATTAATACATAACATCAATCATCATCAGAGGCACCATTAGATACATAAACTGAATTGTTTTCTTGGTCCTCGTCCGAGTCTTCTTCTTCCGCTTCGTCTTCCTCCTCCTCAGATTCAACGATAATGTCGTCATTGTCACTTAACGGAACATCTTCGACTTCTCTACACGATGGGTCAACATGTATGACATCTTCCGTTGATTCAATCGGATGAGCCGTCACTTGGCCTGCTATGTCTTCTTGCAAAACAACGTCCTCTTCCGTTTTGACAATACGACCCCTTGGATTGACATGGATCACAGAAAGCCATTGCTCCCGCCATTCTTTTAAACATGGATACGGGACGAATGTCACTTGTTCTGCTTGGGATGCGAGAATAAACGGTTCGAATGTTTTGTACCGTCTGTTCGCATTCACGGATGTAACCCC
>OVAN01004211.1:0-26515 GCA_900406275.1 Anastatica hierochuntica
CGTTAGCGAGCTACGACTCAACTAGGTTTACGAGTTTACGCTGTTAGATCTGGGGTTCTCGCCGACTATTCTTGTGGCCACGACTTTACACCAGTTATAAACGCTCAAACACGAATTCGGAATAAGATCTTTTTCACTCTACTTCGTTTACGATTTCTGCTTACTTTCGATTTACTTTTTGTTTGCGATTTCGTTTTATTGTAACTTCGTTATCTGCGAATCCTGTTTAGTTTTACTTAGCAATCTCTTTACGTTTAATTCATCGTCTGTTTTCATCGCGTTCTGATCTCTCGTTGTTTGGTCCAGCAGAAATCTGGGACCTCAGGGAAAGTTAAGGTTTCCTGACTTTCTTTCGATATCGTAAATCGATAGTGCGAATTTCGGTTCCCACAACATCCAAGCTCGATTCCTGTAAAAACACTAGAGAACATAAACCCGCGCCAATACAAACTAAAAATCATAATTCTCGAATAAAAACTGTAAAAAAAACCACTAAAATGCTAACACATCATTGCCAAATATGTATCTTTTTTTATGTTGAACTATAGAACTATGTGTAGGCACTACTAATTGTTGACTGACTTCTAAATAAGAGAAAGAAACCGAGATTTATCTAACAGTAAATAAATATATAGACGTCTCACAAAATTCTTCAATTAACAAAATAAATAGACGGTTCAGCCTTCCATTAACAGCCTCAAACCTCAGGTATGGAACTTTCAGACAGCTCAGAAAAATAAAACTTTCCTTAGAAAAGCTTTATGTGGTGCCTTATCGGTGAATGATAAACTATTATTATAAAGAGGAATAAAGGTGGATGAGAGATGTCAAGTGTGTGGCCTAGCCGGAGAAACTATAAATCAAGTACTCTTTACTTGTACAATAGCGAGGTGTGAAGATAAGAACGTGATGAAAAAGTTTTTACAAGACTCAAAGGTTAATCAAAGAAGAACTCATAATATAAGTAAAGTTCGCTTTGGTTGAGTTAAAATAATCTTCGGACCACAAGAAGGAGCTTGAACGTTAGTTAAAGAGCTGAGCAAAGAAAAGGACAGTTTTTCCACTTATGTCTAAGCCCTTGTTTCTCAAGAATGCAATAAGAAAAGAAGTCTCTTTTGGCGTTTTGAAGATATACAAGATCTGATGGTCTCTCCTCCATAAAGGGAGGACTTTAGACATGAGAGAGTAGTATTGGGAGGAAGATTCTAGATACTTCTAGAAGCTTCGAACACTTATTTTTGATAATTACAAAGGACTTTAGACATGAGAGAGTAGTATTGGGAGGAAGATTCTAGATACTTCTAGAAGCTTCGAACACTTATTTTTGATAATTACAAAGAGTCTTTGATAAGGTTTTATGTTAGAGTTTATCTCCTATTTTCAAGGGAAACTAGGTTTGATCGATCATGATCAAAGTTGTATAAATAGAGTTGTACTTCAATATTAATAAACAAGCAAAGTTTGATAACCAATTTCTTCATGGTATTAGAGAATATTTTCTCAAAGTTTTCTTTCAAAACCAAAGCATGCTCTGTTCACGACGACAAGAGACGTGTTCTCTTCGTCTCTTTCATACTCTCTTCGCGACAACAGGAGCCGTGTTCTCGTCGTCTCTTTCTCTTTAAAACCGTAATTAACAGGACATACCTGTTCTCGTAAACAACATGGGAGTACTACTCCTACCTCAACATCGACGGTACAAACAGGAGAAAAGAAGGAGACAATGATCTCACCATACACACTGTCAAGCTTCGATAATCATGGAACCGTCATTACTCCAGTGTTGTTTAATGGAGAAAACTACAACGAAAGGGCCACAAAGATGTTAAATGCCCTACAAGCAAAAAGGAAAACAATTTTCATCAATGGAAAACTAAAGAAACCGCAACATGAAGGTGAAGAACTTGAGAATTAGGTTACTGTAAACTCAAAGATCATTGGATGGCTTCGTGCGTCAATAGAACCAAAGGCCAGATCAACCATAGCTTTCATAACAAACGCTTACCAACTTTGGAATGAATTAAAACAAAGGTTCTCTGTCCGTAACAAAGTGAGACTCCATCGGATCAAAGCTCAGATAACCTCTTGTCGACAGGATGGACAGTCTATGCTTGACTACTTTGGAAGATTGGGTTCACATTGGGAAGAATATGCGATATGTAAACCACTTCCTTCTTGCACTTGCCAAGCAACAATGGAGATTTCCAAGGAACGAGAAGAGGACAAAATCCATGAATTCTTGCTTGGACTTGACGAAGAACGATTCGGAGGTCTCTATACTAACATCATAGGGTTCGATCCCTTACCGTCACTCGGAGAAATTTATTCGAAGGTGATATGAGAAGAGAAACAACTCACTTCCACAGGTCTGAGAGAACAACAATCTGAGAGAACAACAACAAGATGCTGTCGGTTTTAATGCTCGACGAGAACAGCAAACGCAGCCGCGTGATGCTCACACTGAAGGCACAACCTATGTCGGATGAACTGATACACAGTTAGTCAAGAGACCTGATACAAAAATTCTTCGCCCTCGTGATCGTTCTCGTTGTGCATTCACTGTGGACGAAGCGGTCATGAGAAGAAGGACTATTGGCAGCTAATAGGGTACCCTGAATGATGGACCGAGAAGACCGAACGCGGCAGAGGACGTGGAAGAGGAGGCCGAGGGTGTGGACATGGTTTTTTTCATAGCTGCTCACGCCACAAGCTCAAATCCGTCGGTTGTTCCGGATCTAACACTTGAACAATGGAAAGCTCTTACACACTTGATCAAAGAAAAAACCGATGGTAATGATAAGCTGTCGGGTAAGTGATGCAACCTGGATCTTCTGAAAAAGAGATTTGAACTTTTCTTTTGTGTTTTCTTTTTGATTTTCTGATTTTTATGAGAAGAAGGAGTGAAAAGATGAGAAGAATGGATTTTCAGATATTGATAGATGGATAGATGGATTCTTTAGATCGGGTGAATGAACTCCCTTTATGATCTTAAAGAGAAGCTGTAGAGGATGAACTCTGTAGCAAAAGGTTTGTTCAAAGATGAACAAAGGTTTCACAATCTCTGTGAAAAAAAAGAAACTAAACTTTTCATAAAAAGTTAGATGAATGATTTTTTCTACAAGGCGTTTTGTTTTTAAAATAGAAAAGATGAAAACCCTAAACTAAAAATAAATCAAAATAAAAAAAGGAAAATATGATAAATAATATTAAGGGCCATGAAAATATGAGGTTATTTTATGTCTTTTTTCTCCTTTGATGGGTCTAATTCATCTCCTAGTCGCCATTGTTTAGTTTGGAGATTATCGAACAGACGAAACTCCAAATGAAGCAAGTGCAGAACTGGTTTGGCCCATTTGAGTAAACTGATCATAACTTGATATTTCCATGTCCAATTCTCCTCATTTTGGGCATGTTGGAAAGCTAAGAGATCCATCTTAAAGCCTATGATTGGCTTTTGCTCTGATCATATCATGTGTGAGCTGTAATCCACGTCTAAAGCCTGATACTCGCAGATGAGCAGCCTGTAGAACCTTCGGTTTAGAAAATTCATAACTATCAAGTCCAAATAGCTATTGACCTGAAACTAACTCCTGAAGTTGATATTATGCGTCAATTTTGTAGATAAAATGGGTTTACACATTGGTTCCTTCTGGTTTGGTCGGAACATCCTTTGGAGTGATGATATGTCTGTTCTGCGAAAATCCGGATTCACCCAGATTGTAATCTCCATAGCTCTCAGCTCTTTAATGTCGTTGTGACGGGACCAATTGCTAAAGATGCTCTGATGAGTAAGCTGTCCAGAACAATCGAGCTTGTTGCCAAATTCCCTTTGGTCGGAAAGATATGCTACTTTGAACGCTCCTACGTCAAAACTGTTTTCCAGGCAGCTTACTCGGTTATCTTGTTGTCTGAGGAATAAGCTGGTCAGGATTGCATCATTCCCTCTTCCTTTAAAAGGATTTGACCTCAAATCCTGCTCTTTGAGGATGAATATTTCGTCCCTACTCAGCTTGGTTGTTACACTTTGTACCAGAGTGTAGTTGTTGCCCTTATACTCACATAGCTTTCCTCGTGGTTCAAAGACAAAGCGTTGCAATCTCTTGGCGTGCCTTAGATATTCATCAATACTGCGCTTAATCCAAACAACAGGCTGGAGTTTATCAGAACAGAAAAATAAACCATGATTTTCACCTGTTTTTATTATTGTGTGCTCGTTTTCGCGGACTGATTTTGATCTAATGATTTCTGCTTCTTCAACCACGTTTTGGTCATGAATTGGGGCACTTACAGCCTTTGGCTCCTCCTCTAGTTCAGCTGAAGCCGTGGAGGAATAAACCTCTTGTGGTGGAAGCCTCTTTAGTGGATATGACAGATTAGACTCTTCAAAGCAGGAAAAATCAAATTCAGACTCCTCCCACTGAAAATTGGGTACATACTTAGAACTCATTGTTACCTTAAGCTCTTCCCAAGTGATGATAGGTTCTTCCTTCTCCCACCGTACTTCTTCTTCAGCATTCCACCAAAATTTAGCCTCACCTCGCAGCAGACTAATAGCAAGACGCAACTTTTCCCATGAAGGTACTTGATTGTGGTGTATGAAGTTGTCTACGTCTTCAGCCCATGAGAGGAAATCTTCAGGACCTTATCCCCCAGTAAAAACCCTCGGTAGGTTCATAGGGTCGTGACCGTGATCTCTGATTCAGTTGTTCTGATAGCACCTGATGCAACCCTGGATCTTCTGAAAAAGAGATTTGAACTTTTCTTTTGTGTTTTATTTTTTATTTTCTGATTTTTATGAGAAGAAGGAGTCAAAAGATGAGAAGAATGGATTTTCATATATTGATAGATGGATAGATGGGTTCTTTAGATCGGGTGAATGAACTCCCTTTATGATCTTAAAGAGAAGCTGTAGAGGATGAACTCTGTAGCAAAAGGTTTGTTCAAAGATGAACAAAGGTTTCACAATCACTGTGAAGAAAAAGAAACTAAACTTCTCATAAAAAGTTCGATGAATGATTTTTTCTACAAGGCGTTTTGTGTTTAAAATAGAAAAGATGAAAACCCTAAACTAAAAATAAATCAAAATAAAAAAAGGAAAATATGATAAATAAGATTAAGGGCCACGAAAATATGAGGTTATTTTATGACTTCTTTCTCCTTTGATGGGCCTAATTCATCTTCTAGTCGCCATTGTTTAGTTTGGAGATTATCGAACAGACGAAACTCCAAATGAAGCAAGTGCAGAACTCGTTTGGCCCATTTGAGTAAACTGATCATAACTTGATATTTCCATGCCCAATTCTCCTCATTTTGGGCTTTTTGGAAAGCTAAGAGATCCATATTAAATCCTATGATTGGCTTTGGCTCTGATCATCTCATTTATGGGCTGTAATCCACGTCTAAAGCCTGATACTCGCAGATGAGCAGCCTCTAGAACCTTCGGTTTAGAAAATTCATAACATTCAAGTCCAAATAGCTATTGACCTGAAACCAACTCCTGAAGCTGATATTATGCGTCAATTTTGTAGATAAAATGGGTTTACACATCGGTTCCTTCTGGTTTGGTCGGAACATCCTTTGGAGTGATGATATGTCTGTTCTGCGAAAATCCGGATTCACCCAGATTGTAAGCTCCATAGCTCTCATTTCTTTAATTTCTTTGTGACGGGACCAATTGCTAAAGATGCTCTGATGAGTAAGCTTTCCATAACAATCAAGCTCGTTGCCAAATTCCCTTTTTTCGGAAAGATATGCGACTTTAAATGCTCCTACGTCAAAACTGTTTTCCAGGCAGCTTACTCGGTTATCTAGTTGTCTGAGGAATAAGCTGGTCAGGATTGCATCAGTAAGACTAAGTTTAAGGATGTTTTGCTCGACACAGGAGCATCACATCATATGACAGAGGATAGATCCTTGTTGACAAAGATTGTCTTGATTCCTCCATGCTCCGGAGGATTTGCAGATGGAAGTAGAACATTTGCTTTAAGCATGGGAAAATTTGCTCTTACAGATAAAGTGTCCTTGAAAAATGTTCTTTATGTTCCGACTTTGAGCTGTACATTAGTTTCAGTATCCAAATTACTGAAGCAGATATGATGCTTTGCCACATTTACTGACACAATTTGTATCTTGCAGGACTGTTTTACAAGGACTTTGATTAGAACCGGTGAATAGCGTGATGGGGTGTACTACTTAACTGGGATAGTCTCAATCAATGTTCATAGTGCAACAGCTTCTTCGGACAAAGATTTGTGGTATCAACGTTTAGGACATCCGAGTTTCTTAGTAAGTTCGCCTTTACCAATAATTTCTAGTTCCTCAAAATCTGTTAGCTTGTCTCCTTGTGATATTTGTTTTAAAGTTAAACAGACTAGAGAAGTTTTTCCAGATAGTTATAATAAAGCAGACGATTTTTTCTCTCTAATACATTGTGATGTCTGGGGTCCGTATCGTACTCCATATACTTATGGTGCACTCTATTTCTTAACCATAGATGATAACTTCTCTAAAGCAGTGTGGACTTACCTTTTACGTGAGAAATTTGAAGTGAAAACGATTCTCAAGAATTTCTTAGTTTATGCCGAAAAAAAATTTGGAAAAATTGTCAAGACACTGCGAAGCGACAATGGAACGAAATTTAAATGCCTCTCCTCTTACCTTCAAGAACAAGGAGTTGTCCATCAAAATTCGTGTGTTGGGACACCACAACAAAATGGATGGATTGAAAGAAAACACTGTTACATTCTCAATGTGGCTCATGCGTTGCTTTTTCAAGATAATATGCCTACAAAATTTTTGGGAGAGGCGATATTAACAGCGACCTTTCTAATAAACGAACACCAACTACACTCCATGATGGTCGATCACTATATCATCTCTTACATGGTGAGAAACCAGATTATAATCAGCCGAAAGTGTTCGGTTCTGCATGTTATGTACATCATTCACTTCGACTAAAAGACAACTTTGACTCGCAAAGCCGCTAGTTTGTATTCTTGGGCTATTCATTCGGAAAGAAAGGATGGAAAGTGCTTGATCTTGAAAGTAACAAAATTCTAATCTCACGTGATGTGGTGTTTCGCGAAGATGTTTTTCCTTTAGCCGGTTAGAGTGGCGCCTCCCCACCTACTCATTCTCTGATCATGAATATAGATGCGGACTGGTTTTTTTCACCTTTTACCGTAGAGAGGGAGAGTTCTTCCGTCAACAGGAGGAGTCCTTCCGTGCAAAAAGATGATAATAATCACGCAGAAAACTCTGCTTCTCCCAGCCGCCAAGATGGCTCTGTTCCTATACCTGAAAACAAAGCATCGACAACATTTACATCCTCTGTTAATGATTCTTCTCCCATGCCGCCTCTTGCAACTGACACACTACCGTCATCTGATCCGATGCTGCCAGATGCATCTCTTGGTCGTGGTAATGAGGCTAGATTTCGCTAGTGATTAACTCAATTTCAAGTTTTATATTTATAGATAATCACTAACAATCCCCACTAACTGCAAGTATATGACTATGTCAATTGTAGTATTTAAGGGTCAAACGCACGAGAACTAGAGAATAAAACACTAGGAATACACAATATCTCATAAGCTAAGCAAATAAGAAGAGAGAAAAGTGGCGACACAAAGATAATAAAGAACAAGAAACACAACCTAAACACACTAAACAAGACTTAAAACGATGGAGAAGTGGAACTTGGATTGGCAATTAAGAAGAGGTAATCAAGTGGCTAACTAACAAGAAAGGAGTCAATCAAAAGAACTAGTCTCACAACCAAGGAATCATTACTAGCCTAATCTACTCTCATGGCAATAGATCATTTCCATATTGATTACATTCACTCAACTCTTGTTTGTTTCAAATGATAAATCAATTAGGAATCATTAAGAAAAAATCCATATAGTCACTAAACTCCCTAGCAATCAACTTCCGTTGGCTAAGCTAAGTTTAGCATGCTTTAGGTTTTCCTAGACATTTCATAGAACACATCTCGGGTGTGAAATGCATACATATCAAGATCAAGTTTTTATCCTAGATCTAGCATTAAGAACATCTAAACCATAGATATCTAAGTTCATTCTATCCTTAGACATCATTTTCTAACCACCTAAACACTCCCTAATCTACCAACCTCAGATCCAATGTGTTCTACTCACTAAGCCCATGGAAAACCAAGAAGTGTCACAGGCTTCTTGAAAATCCATGCTTGAAGTGAGAGAAAGGTGAGAAGTGAAGAGAAGAGATGATTGAATGCAAACAAACACAAAGATATCCAAGAAAAATCTCAACTTTGTGAGAAATGAAGAATCTTGGAAAAAGGGAGAAACTTGATGAAGAACAAGGAAGAACAATGGATCTAAAGAGAGAGGAAACACATGAATTATTTAAAGAGATTTAAGCACAAGATGTTTACAAATCTTTAAATCAATCTTTAACACATGAAAAACACACAAAAAAGACAAGTTTAGGTAGCACAAATTTTCTTGGTGGCTAAGAGGATGTATTTATACTAAAAGGGGGCTGAGAGGGTGCCCTAAAATAATTACATCACGTCAAAGTGCCCTGGTATCTACCCAAGGGAGGCTAGCAATGATCCTTGGGTCGATGCTGGCTCACGTTGGGCAGAAGAACCTCAACTGAGGCTGGCATCGACCCAAAGTGGGCTAGCATCGACCTCTGGGTCGATGCCAGGGTTCCTTGGCAGCTCCTTCTTCTTGTTCTTTCAATTGCCGTCAGAATGGTGTTTTATTTGCATATACTCTCTTCTCCACTTTCCCTTGGCTCTTGATTCTCTTTGTTTCTTCACCGTTTAAGCATCAAGAATCCATCATCCCCAGCTCTCAAGTTGCTCATCCAAAGTTTGTACCTACAAATGCAAACGAATGCAATGCAATGACAAAGTCCTAAACTAGACACAACTTAGAAACTTTATGACTTCTAACACCTAAATGCATTATATACAACCTAAATGCAACTAAAAACATACTAAATGATACTAAATATGCGTTAAATTATGAACAAATCAACTCCCCTAGACTTGTCCATTGCTTGTCCTCAAGCAAACAAACAAGGACAATCCCGGAAGAGAAGTTTGAAAGTGGGAACACATAGCCGCAATAAAAAGAAATGCCTTATTCTTAATGTCCTAAAGATAAGTATCATAATGCATGGATCAACAAAGACACAATGTACTTCACCATATTCATCACAAAACCATCTCTAGGAACCTAGGCTAAGCATCCACAAGTCACTTCCTCAACCAATCACATTAACATTCAATTAAGCTTTCATATGCATTCTTTACTTATGGGCAAAATATCTAATTCGTTTAGTTTGGTAAGAGAAATGCTAATAATAAGAAGAAGTGTTTAAAGAGAAGGTTTCACTAATTTTAAAGGTGGTTTCTCTTAAATATTAGTGCAAGACATTAGGAAAAAGCAAGTTGGAGTCAAAAAATTTAACCATACAAGGTCTTACTTACCTCCAATGATTCGCATCCAAAAGTGCCTAAGTCTACTCATCTACCCTTTGTGTTTCCCATTAAGATCTTGAAACCAAGATACTTAAGCTCATTTTCTCTTTCTTCTTATGACAACTAGAGATTCATTTCCAGTATGTACTTAGCTTCTAACCTTCTTTCTATTTTTCTAGAGCCACTTTCTAATCGAACTCTTTGATTCATTTTTCTTTTCTTAGATTTTAAGTATGGACTCTTATAGACTTTTCTTATAATCGCTAAGGTTAGAGCTATTCTTTTTCTAATCTCTAGTGCCTATTCTTCTTGTTTTCTTTCTTTTCTTTTTTCGATTTTCTCTTTCTCTTATTCCCAACTCAAATCTTTGATGATCTAACATTAAAGTGCTACTTCCCATGGTTGATATACCAAAACATTCCCATACCAAAGCTCAAAATGAACATCAAAGAACAACCTCCCTATATTTTCTACTAAGCCTTAAAGTGAGGCTAATCCTAAGGAAACACTCCCTTGTCGTTCAACTTCTTTGCACAAGGGTTTTGCCCATGTGTGCACTTTCCGAAAGAGGCCACACATTCATATTAATAAGGGGTTTTAAAGGAAGGTCTAAGGGTTGATAAGCGTGTGGTAACTACTCTAAGAGTGAGAGTAGCCACTTGAGCTGAGAAGGGTGCTAAAAATGGTAAACATAACTCAAGTGTCTCGTGTTTATCCACAGTTAAGTATGACTAAGCCCATAAGTAAGATTATTAAGTCAAGTTTAAGTTTCACTTAGTTGAGATTAGCCTTAGATGATAACTAGCTTCAACTTTCACCTAAGACTTCAAGAGGTTAATTCCAAAGATGGATTTTCCTTTGAATTCTAGGTGGTCTATGCATTATTGTAATTCTAATGAGGGCACTGATCATTAAGCAAGACTTAACTATATACAAGGATATTTTATCATTGTTCCCTATGAAAAATGCAATCCTATATGCTCTTAACAACATAAATATTTAGAAATGTATGCAATCTATATGCCATGATTTGAAAATGAGATTCAAAATATTTTTTTTCACAAAATATGCATATTAAAATGCAAGACTCAAATATGCACGAAGAAAGAGAAAACATAACCACTCAAAACATAATTAGTACTAAGCATCTCTCCCGGACTTAAATTTCACCGTCTCGGTGAATCCTAAGCAGTGAGAGTGACCCTTTAAAAACTTACAAAAAAAGGAAAATATGCAATGGTATTAACAATGGTTTGTAGGTGTACCTTTGGAAAATTCACATGTATGAGTGTCTAGAGGGTGAAGCGTAGGAGTTGGGGCCGACTTTTGAAGAAGGATGCCTTTAAAGCTTCTTTGTTTTCTTTGAGTATCTTCCCATGTGATTTTCCTATTGGTCTTTAATTTGAGTTTGTACCTAAACAAGAGAATTAGGTAATGTAAGTATCAAGAGACAATTAAATCCGAATGAAATACTAAGTGAGAGTATGAACCATGATCTATTTCAAGCAAAAGTCAATAATCAATCGGTTCTACTCAAATCTACTTAGCAAAAATCATTCAATATTCCAAACTCAAGCTTAAATATACATTCACTTTCCTAAGCAATCATGTCAAATCCATTTCTTAAGACAAAATCAAACTTAAATTCTTGAACTAGTCATTTTCCTAGGTTATGTCTATTTCAAATTATTCATAGATTCAAACAAGTAACTTAGGAACTAGCCATTTATCTCGAAGCTAAGATCAAATGCACCATTCCAAAGCTAATATAATACCACACGAAATAAAATTCATGCATAAACAGTACTCTTAGGCGTCCCTAATCAAGTGTCTAAATCAAATTTAATCATTATTAGAAAATTTGACTTAGAAAGCAACTCAAAGGGTTACAAGCTTCTAACTCCCCTAAAAATATTTTCAAGCCAACCAAGACACAAACAAAATCAAAAATTAACTTAAAACATAATATAAACAAAAAGGTATTCATGGTATTGCCTCCCAAGTGCGCTTTGTTTAAAGTCCCTTAGCTTGACTTTCTTTTAAGGTTCCCTTGATGAAGCCATGGATCACCCAGCTCAGATTCATCATAGAACCACCCCTTAAATGTTTTTATCCTTATCTTCTCAAAAGAAAGCCTCCTTGGATCATCTATGCTCACTTCTTTAGTGAAGATCAAGCCATTGTCTTTGTCAAAAGGTTTGTCCATTGGAGATTCTTCTTCTTGGAACCGTTGTTGAGGATCCTCAACGTTCTCTTGTTTTTTCTCCTTAGCCTCTTCCTTATTGACTTCTTTCTTGGCCATGGATATCACATGTGGTTCTTCTTTGGTTGGGAGACTCCATTCTTTTTGTGCATCCTCCTCAAACTTTGCATTCATAGCTTCCATACTAGGATATCCGAAGAGTTCTTCAAATTCATTGATGCTCTCTTCTTCTTCTTGAATATCATCTAGTGTGGCTTCTTATTTGCTTGAGGTTTCATCACCATCAATGGAAATCTCCTCTTTTTCCTTTTTAATTCGGGTTACCAATACATTCTCCAAAGGGTCTTCAAGGTTCTTCCTAATTGTGCCTACTACTTTCTTGATGTTGTTGAATGAAACACTTGAGATGCAAACGGTTTTGACTTCATCATCATACTTGTCATAAATTGGCTCTCCCATAGAAAAGTATTGATTGTCGAAGATGCCCATGTTTGTGGTCTCTTTGTCATATTTTACAAACAAATCTTCATCAACTTTTCATCCAAGTTGTGATTCAAACTCCATAATAGCTTTCTCGGTCTCAATTAGGAATTCATCATTGCTTTGATCTCCCTCTTTAAAACATTCCTCAATAGCGATCGTATTTTCTTCAAAAGTTTTGGTTTTGTCAAGAGGTAGACTCCTTTCTTTTTTCTCTTCAACCCTTTGTATAATCCTTGTGCTGGTTTCCTCCAAATGTTTCATTTTATCTTCCATTTGAGAGCCAAAGTTGTTGGCCATATCTTCTATCTTGGTACAAATGCAATCGAAGTGTCTTTCTATCTCAATCCTTCCCCTTTCTTGTCTTTCCAACAACTCCTTAAGCAAGTTGTGGTTCTCATCTTCCTTTGAGATTTGGGAAGAATGACTCTTTCGATTTTCGCATTCCACTTTCCAAGAATTGGATCTCTCACCGTTTTCATATTGACTTCTTTGAGCATAGTCCCCAAATGGTTGATGATTAATGGTGCCCATCCTATCAAATCTTTTATGTATCTCATTCTTGAACTCCTTTTGCGATTGTACCAAAGCCTTAAGCATGTTGTAGCTCTCTTCAATCTTCGAAGCTTTGAGAGAATGAGGTTCTTGAATATTGTAAGGTTCATTTCTAGAATGGTACCTCTCACCATATTCATGTGGATTCCTTGGAGCATAATACCCATGTTGTTGACGCTCCCTTGAGGTGGATTGCTTATAAGCTTTATGGTAGCTAGGCGGGGGGTTTGAACCCATCTCTCTTTCTTGTTCTTCCAACATGAGCTTCAACTTTGAATCCATGTAGGAAGACATCTCCTTTCTTCTTTGTGATTGACCTTGGAAAAAGAACAAACACTTGGAAGAAAGTTAGTATCNAAACATTTGGAAGAAAGTTAGTATCCAAACAAAAATAAACAAAACAGAAAAAGAAAGCTTAGTCTAAGGAAAGATTGAAATCCTAATGAGAATCTACTTAGTTGCCCGACAACGGCGCCAAAAACTTGATAAGGCTAGATTTCGCTAGTGATTAACTCAATTTCATAGACCTTAATCACTAACAATCCCCACTAACTGCAAGTATACGGCTATGTCAATTGTAGTATTTATGGGTCGAACCCACGAGAACTAGAGACTAACAGTAGGAATAAACAATATCTCCTAAGCTAAGCAAATAAGAAGAGAGAAAAGTGGTGACACAAAGATAATAAAGAACAAGCAACACAACCTAAACACACTAAATAAGACTTAAAACGATGGAGAAGTGGAACTTGGATTGACATTTGAGAAGAGATAATCAAGTGGCTAACTAACAAGAAAGGAGTCAATAAAGAACTAGTCTCAAAACTAAGGAATCATTACTAGCCTAATCCATCCTCATGAAAGTAGGCCATTTCCATATTGATTACATTCACTCAACTCTTGTTTGTTGCAAAGTATAAATCAATTAGGAATCATTAAGAACAAATCCATATAGTCACTAAACTCCCTAGCAATCAACTCCCGTTGGCTAAGCTAAGTTTAGCATGCTTTAGGTTTTCCTAGACATTTCATATAACACTTCTCGAGCGTGAAATGCATACATATCAAGATCAAGTTTTTATCATAGATCTAGCATTAAGAATACCTAAACCATAGAGATCTAAGTTCATTCTATCCTTAGACATCATTATTTAACCACCTAATAACTCCCTAATCTACCAATCTCAGATCCAATGTGTTCTACTCACTATGCCCATGGAAAACCAAGAAGTGTCACAAGCTTCTTGAAATTCCATGCTTGAAGTGAGAGGAAGGTGAGAAGAGATGAGAAGAGATAATTGAATGCAAACAAACACAAAGAGATCCAAGAAAAATCACAACTTTTTGAGAAATGAAGAATCTTGGAAAAAGGGAGAAACTTGATGAAGAACAAGGAAGAACAATGAATCTAAAGAGAGGAGAAACACATGAATGATTTAAAGAGATTTAACCAAAAAGTGTTTACAAATCTTTAAATCAATCTTGAACACATGAAGAACACACATAAAACACAATCTTAGGTAGCAAAAATGTTCTTGGTGGCTAAGAGAATGTATTTATACTAAAGGGGGGGGGGTGAGAGGGTGCCTTTGAATCATTAAATCACGTCAAAGTAGCCTGACATTGACCCAAGAGAGGTTAGCATTGACCCTTGGGTCGATGCTGGCTCATGTTGGGTAGAAAAACCTCAACTGAGGCTGGCATCGACCCAAAGTGGGCTAGCATCTTGTTCTTGTTCTTGGTGGCTAAGAGAATGTATTTATACTAAAAGGGGGGGGGGGTGAGAGGGGGCCTTTGAATCATTAAATCACGTCAAAGTAGCCTGGCATCGACCCAAGAGAGGGTAGCATTGACCCTTGGGTCAATGCTGGCTCATGTTGGGCAGAAAAACCTCAACTGAGGCTGGCATCGACCCTTGGGTCGATGCTGGCTCATGTTGGGCAGAAAAACCTCGATGCCAGGGTTCTTTGGCAGCTTCTTATTCTTGTTCTTTCAATTGCCGTCAGAATGGCGTATTATTTGCATATACTCTCTTCTCCACTTCCACTTGGCTCTTGATTCTCTTTGTTTCTTCACCGTTTAAGCATCAAGAATCCATCATCCTAAGCTCTCATGTTGCTCATCCAAAGGTTGTACTTACAAATGCAAAACAATGCAATACAAAGACAAAGTCCTAAACTAGACACAATTTAGAAACTTTATGAATTCTAACACCTAAATGCATTATATATAACCTAAATGCAACAAAAACACATACTAATTGATGCTAAATATGCTTTAAATTATGAACACATCACGTGGCAAGACACATAAAACAACATCTGTTCGTATTGCTGATTTCGTCACCTATAACGCCACAAGTACACCCCACGCTAATCACGCTCCATCGGTAGCCACATCTGATTCTTCGATCACAGTCCCAGGTACTCCTTATCCCTTATACAGTTTCATTGATGAGACTAACTTCTCTTCAGCTCATCTTGCCTACATGGCTGCCATCACGGCTGGTGTAGAGCCAAGACATTTTAAAGAAGCGGTTAAGCAAAAGGTTTGGGATAATGTGATGGTCAAAGAAGTGGATGCTCTCGAAACTCATAGAAATTGGGATAAAACTGATCTCCCACCAGGCAAAGAGGCGATAGAAAGTCAATGGGTGTACATGATTAAGTATAACTCCGATGGATCAATTGAACGATACAAGGCTCGTTTCATAATCAATGGAAGCAAACAAGTCGAAGGAGAAGATTACAATGAAATTTTCCCACCAGTTGTTAAACTCACAACAGTACATACAATTCTTAAGTTTGTCGCAGCTAACCAATGGGAAGTTTATCAAATGGACGTTCACAACGCTTTTCTTCATGAAGATTTGGAACAAGAAGTGTACATCAAATTGCCTCCAGGTTTTCGTCATACTCATCCTGTAAAGGTTTGTCGTCCGAACAAGTCTCTGCATGGTCTTAAACAGGCTCCGCGATGTTGGTTTCAAAAACTTTCCAATGCCTTGCTTCGCTTTGGCTTCATTCAATCTTATGATGACTACTCGTTATTTTCTTACACAAAGAAAGGTATGGAAATACGAGTCCTCATTTATGTTGATGACTTACTTATCTGTGGCAATGATTTGTATATGCTTCAGAAATTTAAATAATATTTGAGTAGACACTTTGCAATGAAGGATTTGAGAAAACTCTGATATTTTCTTGGCACTGAAGTAAGCCGCGAACCTGATGGTATTTTTCTTTCCCAACGAAAATATGTGTTAGACATAAAAGCTGAGACGAGTAATCTTGGGTCGTGCCTAGCTCCTACTCCGTTAGAACAAAACCATTTCGAGAAGAAAGAAGAAGAATGAGAGAAACCTTGGTATTGTCGCGATATAACATGGTTTCGCATCAAGGATTGATCGATCCTTGCCCTTCTTCCAAGGTACGTAAAATGTCAAGGATCGATTGATCCTGATGCAGGGATCGATCGATCCTTGTCTTTCTTTCCGGACACACCTTTTCTACAATTTCAAAGCCAAAAAACCAAAAATGAAAAAACTACAGATCTAGCTAAATGAAAACAAAAACTACCTAGTGGGTTGCCTCCCACTCAACGCTTGTTTAAAGTCTCGAGCCTGACTGTAATGCGATCAGACGACATGTGGATCTGTTAAAGGAATTCATATTCCTTCTTCGGTTGGCGCGTTTACAATGTATGGCTTTAATCTTTGGCCATTCACAGTGAATCTTCGTCCATTGTCTTCAAAAACGACAACTCCATATGGTCGAACCTCAACAAAAATGAATGGTCCTGACCAATACCATTTGAGCTTTCCTGGAAACAATCTCACACGTGATTTAAATAAGAGTACCTGATCTCCTGCAACGAAATGGCGTGGAATGATAATTCTATTATGGAATGCTTTCGTCCGTTATTTGTAGATTCTTGTGTTCTCATAAGCATTCAAGTGTATCTCATCGAGTTCATTGATATAAATCATCAGCTTCTCAGATGTAGACTTGATATCGAAATTCAGCAACTTTGTATCCCATAATCCGATGTACTCTAACTCAAGAGGAAAATGACAAGACTTCCCATTGATTAAATGATATGGAATTTTCCTAAGGGAGTCTTAAACGCAGTACGGTAAGCCCATAGTGCTTCATCAAGCTTCAAAGTCCAATCTTTCTGCGTCTTGCAAACTCTCTTCTCCAAAATTCCCTTAATTTCCTGGTCAGAAATCTCCACCTGACCTCTGGTTTGAGGATAATAAGGTGTAGCTACCTATGTCAAACTCCATGTTTCTTCAAAATACTCTCAAATAACCTGTTGATGAAGTGAGATCCCCCATCACTGATGACAACTCTGGGAACTCCATATCGCGGGAAGATCACTGATTTAAACATTTGTAAGACGATCTTGGCATCATTTGTAGGCCTAGCCAATTCTTAAACCCATTTGGACACATAGTCCACTACAACAAATATGTATTGATTTCCTTAGGATGGTGGGAAAGGTCCCACGAAATAAATACCCCAAACATCGAATACCTCTACTTCTAGGATGACTTTTGGAGCCATCTCGTTCCTTTTGCTGATATTGCCTTTTCTCTGACAGGCATCGCACGTGGAAACGAAATCATGGGCGTCTTTGAACATAGTAGGCCACCAGAAACCTGCTTGTAGTACATTCGAAATCGTCTTGAAGGTAGCGAAGTGTCCAACATATTCTGAACCATGGCAATGATAGAGAATACCCAGCAGTTCTGACTTTGGAATGCACCTGCGAAAAAGCCAATCAGAACATCTCTTGTAGAGAAACGGATCATCCCAAAAATAATGTCTCTCTGAGGAATTTTTCCTTCGCATAGCCTGTAAAATTTGGTGGCTCTACTTCGAAACTCAGATAGTTCGCAAAATCATTTGCTTCATTCAGATACTCATCCTCCAGCAAGGTTACCATGTTGACATTCTCTTTTGGAAGACTATCGTCAAGTAGAGTTTCAACATCCACTCGTAGACGAGAAAGGTGATCAGCTACACCATTCTCGATGACTCGTTTGTCACGAATTTCCAGATCGAATTCTTTAAACAACAAATTCCATCTCAACTGTCTCGGTTTAGCATCTTTTTTAGACATAAGATACCTCAAAGTCGCATGATCGGTATGAATAATTGTCTGAACTTCTCAGATGCATAAATCACAACTAATAGCTCCTTTTTCGTAGTTGCATACTTGATCTGTGTGTCACCAAGTGTTCTACTAGCATAGTAGATCACATGGAACTTCTTATCCTTTCTCTGACCCAATACTGCTCCTACTGTGTAATCATTAGTGTCACACATTACCTCAAAAGGTAAATCCCAATTCGGTGGCTACACAACTGGAGTGCTGACTAGTGCTTCATTGATTGTCTGAAAGGCTAACAAACAATTAGTATCAAAATATAATTTGACATCTTTACAGAGTAATCGAGTCAAAGGTCTGGCTATCTTGGAGAAATCCTTGATAAACCATCTGTAGAATCCTGCATGTCCAAGGGGTCTGCGAATATCCTTGATAGATGTAGGAGGTTGCAGGCTCGTCATTGCTTCTACCTTGGCTCTGTCAACTTCGATGCCCCTCTCTGAGATCCTGTGACCAATTACAATCCCATTCTGCACCATAAAATGACACTTTTCCCAATTGAAAACTAGATGTTTCTCTTTACATCTTTCTAAAACCCTGCAAAGGTTAGACAAACAGTTAGTAAACGAAGAACCATATACAGAAAAGTCATCCATGAAGACTTCCATGATATCTTTGAAAAGTCTGTGAAGATAGACAACATGCAGCATTGGAAAGTCCCGGGTGCATTGCATAGTCCGAATGGCATTCTATGGTAAGCATTTGTCCCATAAGGACACGTGAATGCGGTCTTTTTCTTGTCTGCCGGATGGATGAGAATCTGAAAGAAACTTGTATAACCATCAAAAAAACAGTAGTAACGATGATTGGCAAGTCTGTCAAACATTTGATCAATAAAAGGAAGTGGAAAATGATCCTTTCTCTTGGTCGAGTTCAGCTTCTTGTAGTCAATTCACATCCTATGGCCTGTGATAGTTCTGGTGGGCATGAGCTCGTTCTTCTCATTAGTAATGACAATGATTCCACCAATCTTTGGCACTACGTGTACCAGACTTACCCATGTACTGTCAGAGATGGGATAGACCACACCTACACCCAAAAGTTTCAGAATCTTCTTCTTGACAACTTCCATCAGCTTAGAATTGAGTCTCCTTTGGTGTTCGATAGAACTCTTGGATTCATCCTCCAAGTGGATCCTATGCATGCAGAGATCTGGAGAAATACCTATGATATCATACAAAGAATATCCCAATGCTTTTCAGTGCCTCCTCAACTTTGAAAGAAGCAAGGCAGTCTCAACATTGTTCAAATTAGCATTGACAATCACAGTGTATGTAGAGTCAAGACATAATAAAACGTACCTTAGTCCTGCAGGTAGTGGCTTTAGTTCGATTTTTATACCTTTTAGCTCGCTCCAACCAGAGTCCGTACTCTTCACTAAGCTGGTAGATGTCGCATGAGATGGCTCTTCAAGCTTAATGTATGCGATTTGTTTCTATACGGTTGGTGCCGCATCCAGCAACGCGACAACCACATATTTATCCTCATTCAGAAACCCATATTCACCTACATTTTGAGTCAAAGCAACTCGTAGTGGGTCCTCAGTGTAAAGCTTTTCAGTAGAGCTTTCAATCACATAGCCAAGTGTGTCAACCCAAAACGTGTGCCCATGTATGCTAGGCTTCTTCATGGATTTCTCAATGTTGAACTTCATAGTCAACTTCCCAAGGTGGAGATCTATCTGATCGTTCTGCACATCAATCATCGCTCGCGCTGTAGATAAGAACGATCTTCCCACGATAATAGGATCCTTGGGTTCTTATTTAAGTTCCAAGACTACGAAACCCGTAAACACATATCCCTCTCCAACTCCAATGCGAATGTTGTCTAGAATACCCACTGGTCTTCGAAAAAATCTATATGCAAGTACCAGTGACATTCATGTGGGTGTATAGTTTATCAACTTCAACCGCTAAAATACTAACAAGGGCATCATACTGACTCTTGACCCCAAATCAAAAAGACATCGCTCAAAAGTTAGCGATCCAATCCTACAAGGTAATACAAAAGGACTTGGATCCTCGCGTTTCTCTGCTGTGATGTTTTGTAGAACTGCACTACACTCCACAGTAAGCACTGATACACCTTGTTCTATGGTCATTCTATCTAAAAGACTCTCCTTCATGTACCTCTTAAGATAAGGTAAAATCTTGACTGCCTCAACGAAAGGCAATTGTAGATGTTACTCACCAACTAGATTCTTTAGCTACTCGTACTTGCGTTCCTTGTTCTTTTGACGGGGTCTTGATGGATTTGGAGGCTTAAGGATCTAAGGCGGGGTAGTACTTAGCCTTCCTCAACCTCCAATGGCTACATTTTATCTCGAGAATCAGATGTGTCCATGTCTTGATAGGGATCGATCGATCTCTATCATTATGTTTTACAGCGTGTAAAGACATGGATCAATCAATCCTAGGGCAGGGATCAATGGATCCTTTCCCTTCTGTTTTGGACGAGTTTTTCAACTCCTTTCCGCTTCGGAACGTGATGGCACTGCAATATTCCTTGGGATTCTTCTCCGATTTGCCTGTAATGACGCCCGGAGGAGCACTGTTTCTCGCAAAAGTATGAGCAACTTGTGTTTCCAGCAATTTCATGTGAGTGCTCAACGTCTCGAACTTCCCTTTGAGATCATTGTACATGTTGTCCACCTACTGATTGATATCCGCAGCGGACTTGGTCTGATTTTCTGGGACTTGCTGTAGCATTTTCTTTAGCTCGCTATCTTGAGAAGATGTGGAAGACTAGCCTTCGTTCTGATTCTGATAACCCGATTGGTAATTGTTCTTGAATTATACGGAACCATACTGCTTCTGTTGATAACCACTGTTACCAAAACCACTACTCTGATACTGATTCTTGTTCTTATGTCCAGAATTGAATACACTCTAATTTTGTTGGTATGGCTTGTTCTGGAATTGGTTCTGTGGATTGAAACCTCTGTTACCAAAGTTTCCTTGACCTCCAATGTAATTCACATATGCTTGTCCACCATTCAGCACTTCAGACATGAACTCTTCATACATCTGTCCCATTTTCTGCTCTTGGAACACATGTGCATCATTTTGTTCCCAACAACGTGTACTCCTTACTGCTCTCTCTTCATTAGCTCATCGAGCTTTGACTGCGGATCATCAATTCTCTTCGCATCTGATGATACAACCTCTCTACCACGGTCATAATCTGATATTTGATTGACCTGACTATTCGCCATGTTATTCACCAACATATAAGCTTCTTCTACAGGCTTGGTAATGAAATCACCATTGCTTGCGGTGTCCATAGCATTTTGATATTTGTCCTTAACCCCATTATAAAAAATGTTGAGGAGATTCCAATTTGTGAAACCATTATGTGGACAATCGTTGGTATACTCTTTGAATCTATCCCAACCTGCATGGAAACTCTCAGTACAAATTGGTGAAATCCAGCGATCTTGTTTCAGAGAGACATAGACCGCGACTTCGTAAAGAAATTCCCCAAAAAGGCTGCCTTAATCGGTTCCCAAGTAGTCAAAGAGTTCGGTTCTAGACTGTTTTACCATCTTAAGTCTTATCATTCAATGAGAAGATGAATAACCGACATTTCAAAGCTTCTGCGGGTACCTTATTGTGCTAAATAATATTGCAAATGGCTTCGAATTTATCCAGATAGTGCATAGGGTTCTCGGATGGCAACCAATGAAAATGATTCTTATGCGCCAAGTTAATGAGACTAGTCTTGATCTCAAACTCTCTCCTCTCAATGAGAGACAGACGAATCCCAACACGATTCGCATAGAAAGCCTCCGGAGTGTCATATTGCACCAGTGTCACCCTCTGTTGAGGTTAATTTGCGCCTTGTTGCCCCGCAGCTGCACTACTTTGCTGGCCGATCTGCTGAACAGTGTTGGGTTCAAAAACGGTCACGACAAAATCAATGCCTAAAAAGCACCACATAAATATTGTCTCTCTTTCGGAAACAAGGTACATAGGGAAACTATCAAATTTGAGGTTCTTATCGCCTAGATCATCTTCTCTCGACCTAACATCAAAACCACGCGTCAAGTCGATCGTAGGCGATTACTCCACAAAGTCTAGTAAGCCGCGAGTGATTAGACACAAAAAGTAAAGAAATCAATGCCCGAGACTTCCGAATAACTCCCGAAAGATCTCGAGAGACATGTTTCGGGGCGATAAACAATCACCGTAAACATTGGATAATTGCATCGCTCCCGAGACACGAGCAGGGTCTAGTCGCCGGTGGGCGACTAGACTCTCCACGAAGACTAGTCGCCCATGGGAGACTAGACTCTTGACAAAATCTAGTCGCCCACGAGCGACTAGACACGAAAAATGTCTAGTTGCCCATGGGCGACTAGACTCTTGACAAAGTCTAGTCGCCCACGGGCGAATAGACACGGATAACGTCTAGTCACCGACGGTTGACTAGACCACATTCTCTTCATCATCCTCTCCTTAGGATCTTGGCTTAACTGTCTCTCATTTCGCCTCGATTGGGATTTCCGTTAAAGTCTCAAGATAACAATCGTAAAGACTCGTTCTTTTCGTAAAAACTTCGTATCGATCGTATAAAACGATAACGGTTTACTAAAACACATATATTATCTTAACTATACGATTGGTCTTATCATTTCGCGAAACAATCGCCGTGTAATCACACGAAGAATGACTTCTCTGAAAGAAATCGTAAAAATTACTTAATCGCGAAATGGCCTAAGAAGGCCCAAAACGCGACAAAGGTCCACTTACGATTTCGGACAAGAATGGGCCCAACTACATTGACGATTCGCCTTGAGTTCCGGGAAAGACAAATGAAAAAGACGATAAAGTCAAGTTTAGAGATAAAAATGGAAAATTGAGAAGATAATGAATATTCTCAAAAAAGGATATACTCGAATCATAAAAAAATATTTCCGCGGAAGGATAAACTCGAATCAAGGGCGGAAAAGGAATATTGGCTGACCTACGAAGGCATATATAAGAGAGGTGAAGGAGAAGGACGGAGACACATAGAAATTTCTACAGAATTTAGCACATAGAGCGATTAGGTTATTTTTTCGTTTTTGTTAGCGAGCTTCGACTCAACTAGGTTTACAAGTCTTACGTTGTTAGAACTAGGGAACTCACCTACAACTCTTGCGGCCAAGGCTTATCACCTGTTGTAACGCTTACACGTAAATTCAGAATAAGATCTCGATTGCTCAATTTTTGTTTTGATTCCTTTTTTACTTTTACTCTATTATTTTTGTATTCTGATCTCTTGACGTTTTGCTTAGGAAAAATCTGGGACCTCAAGGAATGTTAGAGTTTTCTGGCTTTCCTCCGATTACGTAAATTGACAGTGTAAATTTTGGTTCCCACAGTTTGACGCTAGAAGGAGGGGATTCTTTCAAGTTACAGATCGATCTAACTCACAGCCGCAAAATGCTAGATCAGAGATGACTACAAACAACCAGAACAATAAACCAGCTCGTGATGGTAACAGCGCCAACGAAAACGTTGAAAACACTTCGGCTACAAACGACACCGCAGTCAATGCTAACGCAAACACCGTGGCGTTCGAGGAGATTAAAATGTTGTTCTCGACTCTCAAAAAGAAGTCGGCCGAACAAGATAAACTAACTACCTCTCTCGCTAAACAGGTTGAAACCCTAACCACGAGGACTAAAACCATTCTTTTGCGTGGAGCTACCAGAATCCACTGAAGAAGAGTCGACTTCACAACTCCGCTCGACAGACCCCAGAACGTGTAGTAAAAATCGTCGGAACTAAATCCCGACGAAATCACCCCTATCGCAACACGGAACAACGTGGATGACCTTCAAACTTTAGAGAAGGAGATGGAATAAAACGAAGTCGAGTAGATCGACTTGCACTTCAGTGATCAATCCTATCCCACGGATGAAGATGCCGACGTACAACCAAGGAGGGTTAAGGGCCACACAACACGGCAAAACTTTCACCTCAACGAACCCTTAACAGAAGAAGAAGAAAATATCTTTTGGGTAGAGCACGAGAAACTTGCCGAGGACCAAGCAAGAGTCATTCACAGTATATGCCGACCATCTCGTAAAACTACAAACGATGATCTCGACGAGATTCGCAATCTCAGTGACTACATCACGAAAACAGTGGCAGAGGTTATAATAGTGAAATCGCAAATACACCATGAAACAAGTGCCGCACCAGAGGTTGATAGGCTCCTCGAAGAGGCTCGGAAAACTCCATTCACTGTTCGCATAACCAACACCAAAGTCTCAGATACTGGGAAGGTGAATATCCCAAGGTATGACGGAACCACTGATCCGAAAACTCAAGGAAGGCAAAAAGACGCTTGCTTCTGCCACCTCTTCGTCGAACATCTCCTTGAAGCTACCCTCTAGTGGTTCTCCCGTCTAAGAAGAAACTCCATCAAAAGTTTTCAACAACTCCCCTAGCAATTTCTCAAAAAATACTCCATATTTTTGGTCAGAGAGACCTCCGACGTTAATCTATGGAGCTTGTCCCAAAAAGAGGACGAATCTCTCTGAGATTTCATAAAAAGGTTCAAGATAGTGATGTCGAGAGTCAGCGAGATCAGCGACAAGGTGGCAGTAGACGCGCTGAGAAAAACCCTCTAGTACAAGTCGAAGTTTAGAAAGTGGATAACTCTCGAAAACAACACACGATTCAAGATGCGCTTCTTAAGGCTATGGACTTCATCATCATCAAAGAAGAAATGAAAGTTCTATCGCAAAAAAAAACCAACGAAGGCTTCCTCAAAAGATGCTACCTCAGAACAGAATACGAAAAAGAAGATCCCTCGTAACGAATAATATTCCATCACAAGGGAGAAGACGTACAGGGGGCATGTGGGAACCGAAATTCTCACTGTCAATGTTATGTGGTTCATGGACTCTCTGTAGCCAAAGATCGACAGATCAAGCAGTGAGTGCGAGAGTTAATAGATAAGAAATACGAAACTAAGAGATAAACAAATTACGAAACGAAACAAGTAGATAATGAAAGTTAATTAATACGAAACAGATTGCGAAGCGATATGCATTTAACGGTGGGAAAGTAATAAGATTCGTAAGAACAGGTTAACGTGGACGAATACAGAATGAATATGAAAGCGAATCAAAAGTAAACGAAAAAACGTAAGAGAAGAACGATTCGACATACACATATAACGAAGAAAGTTAAAGGATCTTATTCGAATTCGTGATCGGAGCGTGCGCAACCGGTGTTAAGTCGTGGCCGCGAACTGTTGGTGAAAACCCTAGAACTACAACGTAAACTCGGTACCTAGTTGAGACGCAGCTCGTTTACGAAAACAAAGTAAGAACCCTAGTTTTTCTAAGTTTTTTGCGGTGACGAAAAAGTTCTGCTTTTGTCTCTTTCTTCACACCCTTTATAAAGGTCTTTGTGGGCTTGGGTCGTTTCCTTTCTCGTCCCGATTCGTGCATATCTTTTCGTGGAAATATTCCTTTTTCCCTGATTTGCCTATATCTTCTCGAAACTTGACATTTTCGCGAAACCCTGGCGAACCGTCATTGTAAGTGGGCTGGTTCTTGCCCGAAAATCGTAAGTGGACCGTTATCTCGGTTTGGGCCCTGTCGGGCCGTTTCGCGGCTAAGTGGTCTTTACTATTTATTTCGGAGAAACCGTTTCTCGTAAGACTAAGCGGTAATAGTTTCGTGGAACGATAAGATTAATCGTATAGTTTAGACTCTTGCGGTGTTTAAGTTAACCGTCGTCATTTTACAAGATTGATATGAAGTCCACAAAAAGTACGAATCCATACGATTATTGTCACGACGGTTTACGGAAACTCCTATCGAGACGAAACGAGAGACGATCAAGTGACGATTCGAAGGAAATGATGATCGGAAAGGACGTGGTTCACCCAATGAATAACAGCTGAACGTTGTCCTCATCCTAGCGCCATCTGGTGCCAAGACGGACCTCCGGTCTTGGTTTCAATCGACGTCTAGATCGGCCTCTATTTCAGTCGTCAATCGGTTCCAAGACTCGTTCGTAGGTTTGGCATCAATATGCGTTTAGATAGCTCTCTGAAACGTAGCGGTTCTCCGATGCTTTCGGTGGTTTCGTATCGCTCCGAAGGATGTATCGTGTGGCCTTATGAGAGTTCTCCGAAAGTCATTGATGTTAACTTTAGCATTCGGATGCCTTAGTTTCTCGCGGACGGATAGACTTCTCTGAAAGATCGTCTAGACCCTAATTGGCTTTTGGTCTAGACGACGACAAGTCCAGATGACGGCAATTCTAGACGGTTGCAAATCTAGATGATGATAAGTCTAGACGATGCTAAATCTGGATGACGACGAGTCCAGACGTTGTTCGTGTTTCCGAGTAAGTTTGATTAAAGATGCGATCTTGGACGTTAATTTCGAGAGGACTGTTTTTGACTCCAACAGTTAGCCCCCCAATCCGCAAGTTTTAGGAATAATTCTTGCGGGCGAGTGATGTGTGTTTAATCAGAATCTACGGCCAAAAATGCTTTTTTCTTTCTCAAAAATCTGGTCTATTAATTTATTGCGGAAGATCTCAACAAGTATCAGAATGTGATAGGTGTTGTGAAACTAATGAGAGGGATATCTTTATTAATGATAGGAACATCCC